>JAHZNP010000788.1:0-36830 GCA_020615345.1 Triops cancriformis
CGCACCTTGGTTTGCAGAAGTAGCCGGGAAAATTCTTCATTTGCGTCGCAGAGCTCACGAAAAACTCTATCATGTCTTTGCATTTGCTTTAGTCCGGTAATAGCAGAGACAACGACGTTCAAAGAAGCGTGAAGTGCAGGGCTAAGTTGTTTGGCCACAAGGTGCTGCCTATGAGCCACGCAATGAACTGTAAACATGGCTGGCACTTCGTGTTTCAAAAAAGGCGAGTAACCCTTTGTATTGCCCAACCATGGAAGGGTCTCTTTCGGTTATGCATGCAATAACATCTTCATTGGAATTTAATTTCTATAAAAAAAAAGAGTTTCAACGCTGCAAAGACTGATTCACCTTTGGTAACAGTGACAAGCTTTTTGCGAAAAGCATTTCGTCCTGCAAAGTGCAGTCGTCCTCAAAATACCTCACGTGTGCCATTAATAATGAAGAGTTGTAGGACAAAGTTGTCTCAAGCTGGATAAAACATTTTATAGATTTAAGTTTCGCAGATAGTTGGCTTTTAACATCATATGCCATTTCATCAATGCGCCTTTCGTGGAGGCAGCACTCAGAGGTAAACGTTCATAACATCAGTAGGATTCTGATGCATAACCGTACTGATGACCTCTAACAGTGCCGGCTTGACAAGCTTTTCGCCAATAGTGTGAAGTTTCCCACACTCACCAATAAACTCGGCAATCATGTACGAAACGACTAGTCTGTCTTCGTTCATCGAGTTTTTTCTTTGGAACAGGGCTGTTAGGGTGCTTTCAGGTTGAAGGACTAAGAGGGTTAAGCCTAGTCCACTCTTAGGCCACAACATAACTATCGGTCATCAGGTAAGAGGCTAGGCGGGGTCTAAATAATTAACACACAGAGGGAAAGTACGAAGGGAAGGATATAATATGTAAACAATCCCAGCCCCTTTTCTCTATCCGTGCTTTCCTTAGCAAACAGCAAAGAAAGTCCACTGTTCGCCAATTATCCCTTAGGGCCTATTTACACTGAGGTAGTAAGGGACTAAGGGTGTACTAAAGGTGTGCTAATAGAGGGAAGGGAAATCAATGGCCTTTCCCGTGGTAGACCTAACTTTTCCCTTCGAAAGAAGGAAGCTGGGTTATGATGAGCGTTGTAAACAAATAAAGAGCATGGCGAGTCTAATTTAGGGGGTCTTCGTATTCAGTTTGACTCCACCTTTTCTTAGTGAATGATGAAAAGTAGCCCCATAGAGGCGCAGGATTAACATTTCTTACGCCCTTAGTACCTCAGTGGGAGTAGACCCTAAGACCAACCGTAGGCTAATCCTTAGTCCCTTACACCCTCTTAGACCGTCAATCTGAAAGCAATCATGTCACTGAAACTCAGTGACATGTCTATTAACCACTTCCCGACGGCCAACCTCACTCCCGACCCCCTGTGTGATCGCAGTCCAAAATTTAGTAATAAAGTAGAATAATAATGCATGTCCCCCTGTAGTTCCCCCCATGTTGTTGTACCCCCGATGTGTTCCCTGATCAAACGAGTTGCTTGAACCCAGGAGGGGAGTAATGTAACGGTGCGAACGCACCTTAGTGCAATTTTAGCAGTGTAAGCAACCCCGGCGGAAAGGTGCCTACGTGCATCCGGCCGGGAATGCAAACGTAGCATCGCTTGTAAGTAGTGTAAAAGAGGAGTCCTGCATTAGCAAAGGGAGTCAGTACAGTGAGTACAACTGTACAGGGTACTGAGAACCCCCGCAAGGGCAGTTTGCCCTAGCCGGTGCAAGGAGCCCTACCTTGGTTCCAATACAAACTTGTAAAACTTAAACAGTGTACTGATTTTAGCCGCAACAATATCAAACTTTTTAGACATATAACTTACGGATGATATGCTTACGTAGAAATATTATAGATACAGAAGAACAAACGGAAATAATGTAGTGGACATATCACATGTAGACAAAAGGGCAGGTCTTCAGCGACTGCTCTAATTTGCGTGCTCCTTCCTTGTGCCCTTGTGCAACTTGACATTCGACTTCGCAACGTCAAAAAAAGACATACGAAAGGGGAAAAAATGAAGAAAGCACTCCTATCGCAGGCAACTTTTCCCCTTCCCCCTCCTATCTTCCAGTGGACATGAAATACACAGAGAAAGCCTGAGCGCCCCCCTCACCGCCAACTCTTGGCTCACCGCCCAATGCGAAACTCGAAACGCCCACAAGTGGGCGATATCGCCCAGGTTGAAGACCGCTGCTCTACATGGACGATTACTTAGACAGCAGTACCACCGAAGACCAAGCGATCGCGAGAATCGAGGAGTCGTGGATCTCTTGTGTAAAGGAGACTTCCAATTGGGTAAAAGGGTCACTAATAGACCTCACATTCTAAACCACATCGGAGGTGGTAAAATTAGTTCAGTTACGTCGGGCGACGAAAGGTACGTCACTAAAGTCTTGGGTGTACAATGGGTACCATTGCGTGACGTCCTCACATCGGGGGCAGTCGATCCGCACGACGTCAAGTTCACACGACGAGGATTACTAAAAGCCCTAGCAGAGGTCTGCGACCCAATGGGGTTCTTGGCGCCGGCCACAGTAAAAGCGAAGATCAAACACCGAGAGTTGGGTCTCGGCGGTTTGGGTTGGGATTATGTGATTCCAAAAGAAGCATGCCAGTGGTGGCAGAAATGGTTGTTGGTTCTCCATGACCTAAAACGAGTTGAAATCCCCAAATGTCTCTTCCCAGATGAAGACTCCATTGATACCGTGGAGCTGCACATTTTCGGGGACGCATCGCAGGAAGCCGTGGCAGCCGTAATTTACACACGAGTGGTCTACAAAAATATCAGTATCCGAACTAACATCTTCATAGCCAAAACCAAGTTAACCCCGTTGAAGACCATCTCAGCGGCAAAGGCAGACCTGAACGCAGCTCTCTTAGGGGCTCGCCTGGCAATCTACTTGGGGAAGGCATTACAAAGACGGGTGGACCGAAGGTTCTTTCGGACGCACAGTTCGTGTGTCCGCAACTGGATCAGACGAACGTTGTCCTACTACAAACCCTTCGTCAGTAACCGGATCGGTGAAATCCAAACTCTGACGCGCCCTGAAGAGTGGCGCTACGTGCCTTGCAGTCGCAACAGCAGCTACATCGCAACAAGGTCTAGTCTGGACGTTGACCTTAGCGATACGAAATCGTGGTCCAAAGGCCCCGACTTCCTTTCACAAGAGGAAGACAAATGGCCAAAGTATATTCCTTGGATCGTTAATCCTGAAGAGGTAAGACCTGCTTACGAACACCGTTGTTTTGTAACTTCACAGGTCAACAAAGACGCTGATTGGGACAGCGTTAAAACCGAAGATTGTGCCGGGTTTCGAAATCTGACGGAACCTTTGAGAACCGTCCTTAAGGCATGTCAGTGGCAAATGTTCGGCCTCGACATTGAATGATTGAGGGACGGTGCTAACTTGGCGAAGAATTCGAAGATTCTGCCTTTAAATCAATTTCTGGACGCAGAGGGATTGTTGCTTGTTGGTTGGAGATTGGAAGCAGCTGATCTTCCCTACGATAAAAAAACACCCAGTGTTGCTGCCCTTTAAACACCCATTGACGGAAAGGATAATCGAAGATTATCACCGCCGACTCCTGCACGTTTGAGTGAATCATGTTATAGCGCACCTGAAGGAGACTTACTGGATAATCAACGGTCGAGAAGCCATTAAACGAGTTCGACGAAGCTGCAACGAATGCAAGATCGAAGTGGCACGACCCGCTACGCAGCTGATTGGGGGGACTACCACCTGAAAGACTGGATGTTTCGCTTCCATTCACGCATACATCGGTCGACTATTTTGGACCATTAGAGATTGTACAGTACTGGGCAAAAAAAAAACTATCTGAATAAAGGTACAGTGGCATAAGTCGTGTCCTTTCACTGCTGAAAGCTGTCCTAGTGTCCTACGTCACTTCCTTTCTAATCTTTTGAGGAGTGTCTTAACTTATTATGTCACTGACTGCCTTTCTAACCTCTGAAGGAAAAGGAAATTTCCGCTTCATACAGGCCTAGAATTTTTCCTCTTGATTCTAAATCTAAATGAGGAGCCATAGACCTTTAAATTCTCCTTTAGTGCAATCACTCGCTCTAGCCCTTGAATAAGCAAAAACTGATGTCTTTTGCTGTTTCGACTAACATATTAAGAGAAAAGAGGATCCGGTGTGTAATGTTTCATTAAAGATTTCATTAATCTAGTTTCTGCGATTTTTCCATGGTTATTCTTGGTTATGAATTCGCTTATGACTATGTGAAAGAGTGTGGCACAAGGGGCCCCAAAGGGGGGAGCAGAGGCGTGGCACAAGGACTTGGTTTAGCAAGGAAAGGAAACAAAAGTGCCATTTGAACCCCCTGTCCAGATAGTTATTTTTGCCCAGTACTGTACAATGGAACAATGGAGTAGCGAAACCATAGGGAGTTCTGTTTACATGCGTGGTAACGAGAGCAGTTTATTTGGATTTAGCGCGCTTACTGTCAACGGACGATTTCTTGCTCATATTACGTCGGTTCATCTCAACCCGTAGCAAGACGTCGAGCATTAACTCAGATAACGGCACGAATTTCGTGGGAGCAGAGAAAAAGTTAAATAAATTGGTCGAAGAGACCCGTGAAGAACACAACGCTGAAAGGTTTCTTTGAAGATCAGGGCATTGCGTAGAAATTCCAACAACCACTGGCTCCACACTTCGGAGGCGTCCACGAAAGCTTGGTAAAGTCCGCCAAGAGGGCACTTTATAAAGTTTTGGCAAACGAGAAAGGAAAAAGAAACCGAATTACAGAAGATATTTTAGGAACCTTGCTGTTCGAGATCACTGGATTCCTGAATGGACGTCCGCTGATGTACGCTAGCTCGGATCCGAAGGACATAGGTGCCATTACTCCGAACGATCTCCTGAATCAAAGGTCATCCTCAAACCTAGTACCCGTTGGGGAGGTTACTGAAAGTAACCCACGGAAACTCTACAAGTACTTGCAGCATATTACCACCGTGTTGTGGGACGTGTGGAAAAAGCACTATATTCCTAACTTGACTTGCCGTTCGAAGTGGCGTACTCGCCAAAGGAATTTCGAAGAGGGAGACGCAGTTCTCGTGCTTGAGACAAATTTGATCCGAGGGAAATGGCTCCATGGACGAGTCATCGAAGTTTTTAAAGGAAGAGATGGTAACGTTCGATCGGCGATAGTGGAGACGGATTCCGCAACTTACCATCGCACAATACACAAGCTTGCCTTGCTAGACTCAGCACCCGCCGAAGAAAATTTGGAGTAGCTCATCGGAGTCCCGAGTAGCTGCTCGGGGGGGGGGGGGGGAGTTGCGGCGAGAGACGAAGGCGAAAGTGTAACAAGAGAAGTTCAGATTTTCAAGTAATTGACCGAGGGTTCGTCTCCTGTTTTACGACCCCCCTTTTTATGAACTGAGTGTTTGACTGTAAAACCAGAGCAGAAAGAAGGCTTAGTAACAACTAGGCAGTGTAGGCTATGGCTTGTAGCGAGGTAGAGTCAAGATCGAGTCATTGTGAATATTCTTGAGTTAGAATCATAATCGTCGGACGTTCTGTGCAATTCTGTGTATGACTGCTTTGTTCCACCTCCCCGAGACTATAAAGGTAACCTGTCACCTCGACAGTAAAATAAAGCATTCTTAATCCTGAAATTTGTTTGTCTAACGACTACAACCAGTTGGCAAAGAATAATCTAATTGCATAACATCCATACGCAGTTACAAGTGGGGACAAGTAACAAGGTTGGAGATTGTACCTACAAGGTTAAAAGTGACAGTTAACGACATTCACATCAATTACAATATGATTTTAATAGCAGGGCCGTACCCAGGATTTTGATTTTGAAAGTTTCGGGTGGGGGGGTTAGTATGCAATTTTTTTGGACATCTGTGCATTCTTCAATGCTTGCCATGATAAAAATAACATTTCGGGGTGGTTTCAAACCCTCAACCCCCCCTGGGTACGTCCTTGTTTAATAGTTACCTGTGGTCTTCATTTATTAGTATCTGCGCATTTAACTTTGTGTAAAACAACCCTCTTCATTTTAGTTAACTCGCACGAAAACCACTGTTTCGAGAATTTTTTTAAAAAACTACTTATCTTTGTATTTGCAATTCGCACGCATAGAAACAAAACTCAGCTGTCGCACCGACACAAAAAGGCAGTCGGAAAAGTTGTATTGTTGCACACATTCTAGTGCGCGCCATCACTGGAACGAAAATTTATTAGGTCATACCTTTGTAACAAGGTACAGTCATGGGCAATGAAATAGGGATAGGACAAACCACATTAGTCTAATTAAGCGTCTGGAGGCTGATTTACCTTCATTAGCAGGTGAAAGAGCTTAGACTATTCGAATACATGAGTAAGAGTTGGACCCTGTGTTTCCTTATCCTGTTATGCAAAAATAAGTAGACAAAGAAACTGTGGCGTACTGACATATTGTGGCGTACTGAAAAACTCAAAAGTTTGTTTCTATTGTTGGGAATTCTCCTCTTCTAGCTAGTATAAAAGGCCCCTTTCTGCTCACTAAGTCAGTCAGTTCAAAAACGACTCTACCAAAGCACCTCTAGTAGCTCTGACCTTCCCGGTTATCCGGCCTTCCTGTTATCCAGCCTTGCTGTTATCTAGCCTTCCTGTTATCAGCTTTCCCGTTATCGTGCTCCCTGTCATCCAACTCCTCATTCGTCGACTTCCTATCCTTTTCCCACTTTCCTTCCCCAACTTCCTATCCATATCCCAGTTTCCTTACCCGACCTCCTATCCTTACTTACACCCATCTCTTTCCCAGTACGGACAATAAATCGTAACTCAACTCAAATCTGTTCAACTCAAAAACACAACGCAGGCCCAACTAAACCCCAGAGATCCACGCCAAAACAAAATGTTATTTAAATAGTGTATAAACAATACAGTGAAGGATGTAGAAGTATTGATGGTCACAGTTCTTTCATCCTGTTCAGGCTGTACCATATTTTAACTGTTGTTTGGCTCACATTTCTTATAATTCTTGTAAAGATAGATGTCGCAATTCTTGTAAAGATAGACCGGGCATTTTAGTACGCCAGTTAAGCCTTTTTGCTATTTCTGCGTTGAAGTGGTCTTTGTAAAATATAGTTGAATATTGTCTATTCTTCCAACCAATTTAGATGTGTCAGTCAGAACTTTTGCTCAAAAGGCGAAATTCGCTTTAAATATTCGCGGTCTGCCTTTCACTTCGTAAACGATTGGTAAAGCCCTTTCGCCCCTTAATGAAAGTAAACCAGCCTCCGGAAGCTTAATTAGATCACTGTGATTTGGCAAATACAGGATTTTTGGTTATTACTGTACAGTGCTTAGCAAAAGAATCTTTACATGGCTTTGCGCAGAGGTCTAATCTAGCCTCCTGAGGCTAATTTACGTTCACAAACTGCCGAAGGGTCTCGAGCAAATCAGTTACTTAGGGAAAGGTAGACCGCGCAGTTTGAAAATCTTCCCATGTAACTATGTACAAAAGTATTCGTATTGCATAATTATTATTGACATGAAATATGTAAAAAATGTTGGTTTTGAATAATTATTATTAATATAAGTTAGGGATCGTCCACAAATGGCGCCACACAAAAAGCGCGAAATTTTTACCGACCCACCTCCTCGGTCACCTACCGTCACCTTTGCCGTCACCCACCCTCTAAAATGGCGCCATCACCTGGTTGACCCCTCTCATAAATTAAGAAAAGGGAAAAGACAAGAAAATATGAAATCTTGCGTATTACACAAGATTTCCTACTTATTTCTTTAATATTCAAATTGGGTCGTTCAGTAAGTCGTGTCGCTTTTTTAGTGAACATTTGAAAACGAATTTCTCCGTACATAACGATCTTTTTTTTTAAAAAAAAAAATATGGACTATTTTGCTCAACCACCTTAGCCCAACGATTGGGTAGATCAAAGATTTCTTTATAAGAACGTCTCCTATTTTTGTACGAAAAACTGATCGAGGTGCTTTTTAATGGCCTCCACATTTGCGATTTTACCCCATTTTAAAGAGAGCGGAAAACACCGTAATCTGATAATTATCTGATAATAAGTAATGTCAGAACTTTATGAAGAGTGCTGCTAGAGCATCCAAGAGAAATTCCAACAAATTTTGTCAGGTCCACAAAAATGTGTGCTGCTGGGCATTGTCGTAGTGAAAGGTTATGCCTCTTCTTTTTTGCCAAATTCCGGACACTTTTTGAGCAATCGAATCTTTCAAATTTCCCAAATCTTCGCAATAAATGTAGGTATTCATGGTTTGGCCTTCTAAGAAGAGTTCACGACAAACCACTCTCTTAAAATCTCACCACATGCACAGCATCACATTTTTCCGGAGGAGCCCAACTTGACGGACGATTTGTGGACGTCTCTCCCGTAATCCTCGAGATTTCTTTCTTGTTGCGTTAATGTAGACAATCAATGTTTAACCTCCCGTAATCAACTTCCTCAAAAAAGAAGCTCCTTGTTTTATTCTGCAACAAATCGCACGCGCTCACGTGCTGTTCCAGGTCCTGTCGCTCAGGTCATGCGGGAGCCACGCGTCCGCTCTTTTCACGTATCTAGCGAATTTCGGGTGGTTTACAACGATTTCTTGTGATGCATCGACGATCTTCTGTATCCCTAAATTGTTATATGAGTTTCCGTCCACCAAAGTCTTTATTTGTCCCGTATCGACCTCTGAAGGGCGACCGGTCAGTTACTATGTTTGAATAAAAATTTCTATTTCGAAACAGCGGACACCGTTTCCGAACTACGGGTTCTTTTAGGCACTAGGACCGCAAACTACAAATTTTTTTTAGACCTTTCCGAAGCGTACAGACATTTGTGGAAATTATAACGCATAATAAGACAATGATTTCCAGCAGTATCATTTGACTTTCAGCGTTGAATAGAAACTTAATATTCAGGATTACCAAAATTTGGTTTACCAATCACTGAGAGACCCATATTGCTTGTTTGTTAACAGAAAAGTGCGCATTCACACTCAGAGAAAAACTCGGGCTGTTTGAATGCGAAAGGGTCCAAAAAGCGACTAGACTTACTGAACGACCCAATATTTCACGTAATACGTAAAATTGGTTTGCACAGAATCACCGGTTATTTTAGAGTTATAGGATGGCGTCACTTTCTTGCCAACCCCCTCCCACCCTCTCGTCATCTCGCGTCATCTTTAACTGAACCCACCCACCCTCTCCCCGGGTGTCGCCATTTGTGGACGGCCCCTTAGGGACGAACATTTTCTTCAGTTGTCTCAGAATTTCGTCATCGAGAGGAAAGGTTAAATAAATTTACGTGAACTGTAATTGTGCTGCAAACAAATTAGCCTTCACAATAAAGATTAGACCATCAAAACAGACAGCAGCAACATGTTTTGAGACAAATAATAAATAATGTAGATATCAACAATATCTATGACAATAAGTGTTCTGATTACGTAATCGAGCAATATTTTTGCAACAATACTAATGGCGTAACTTAAGCAACAAGTCGTGTTATCTGACTTTTTTCCCTACAAAATCGAACACTTTCAATTTTTACTGTCTACCATCACTTCGACAGCGATTGGCGACTCTTCAGCACTTAATGAAAGTTAATCAGCCCCAGGAGGCTAGATTAGACCTCTACGCAAACCCACGTAAAGGTTTATTTGGTCAGCATTGTACAGTAGTGAGCAAAAAAAACTGCTTTTGCCAATTCACAGAGGTCTAATTAAGCCTCTCGAGGCTGATTTACTTTCATTAAAGGGTGAAGGGGCTTGAAGCTTCAACGAATCCCTGTCCATACAAAAAGGTAGACCGCGAAGTTTGAAACCAAATGTTATTTAAATAGTGTATAACAAATAGAGTGAAAAATGTAGAAGTATTGATGAGTACAGTTCCTTCACCCTGTTCAGGCTGCACCACATTTTATCTGTTGTTTGACTCACGTTTCTCGTAATTCTTGGTAAGATAGACGTCGCAATTCTTGTAAAGATAGACCGGGCATTTTTGTTCGATAGTTAAGTCTTTTTTCTATTTACTGCGTTAAGTGGCTTTTGTAAAATAGAGTTGCTTTCCTTGATGAATATTGTCTATTCTCCCAACCAATTCAGATGTGTCCGTCAGAACTTTTGCTGAAAAGGTGAAATTCGCTACCAAAATTCGCGGTAGGCCTTTCACTTCGTAGATGATTGGTAAAGCCCCTTCGCCCCTTAATGAAAGTAAATCAGCCTCGAGAGGCTTAATTAGACCTCTGTGATTTGGCAAGTACAGGTTTTTTGGCTCATTAATGGTGTGTATTAGGTTTAGATGACCCAGGTCAGGTACAAGTATGTGAATTTTGTATGTGGCCTTGGTCAGTGTTGTATATATAAGGTGAAGGAATATGAAATAAAAGAGAGTACACAACATGGCGCAGCCAGTAGGAGAAGGAGAGACTGAAAATCTTGGAGATAGTGGATCAATCAAAGTGGCGGTATTACCACCAAAGTTGCATTTGCAGAGTGATAAATATGAGGATTTTAAGTTATGGGTAAAAAGATGGAAAAATTTTGTGATTGTGGCGGAACTAGAAAAGAAAACGTCTGAATATGCGGTTGCCCTATTTGAAGTTGTCTCTCAGATGAGACGTTGAAAGTGGTGAACAACTTGGACATAAATGAGGACAATGTGTGCTCAGATGTGAATACGATAATTCAAGCGTTGGATGGATACGCCAAAGGGGAAGTGAACGAAACATTAGAAAGACACAAGTTTTACACACGTAATCAAGTGGAAGGAGAAACTTTTCCCGAATATTTTACGAGTCAAAAAGAGCTGATCAAAACTTGCAATTTTTGTGAGCAATGCAGTGATGGGCTGTTAAGAGTCAGAATTGTGGAGGGGGTTTTGAGCCAATAAACTCGATGCAAATTACTCAGTGTGAAGGATCTTGGCTTACAGAAGGCAATCCGTATTTGTAAAATGGCGGAGGCGTCAGTCAAACAAATGGGTTCATTACGTCCAGATGTGGAGGTTAAGGTGGAAAGAATCCAAAAGCACAAGGGGAATTCTGGGAAGGAAGGAACAAGTGGGAGACAACCAGATGAGGCAACTACAACCCGCCCAAGGTCATCAAAGTACTCAGAAGATATGAAGCTTAAACCAGCCAACTGGAGCTATTCCCAGCAGGACCGAAGAATGCCGAAAGCAAAGGTTATTTCATCGGAAAATCCGAGGGCACCTTTTTGTGACTTTTGTTCACGACATCATCCACGAGGACGATGGCAATGCCCTGCTGCTGGCAAGAGATGTTTGAAATGCCGAGGAACAAACCATTTTGTTGGGTCAAAATTTTGCAGTGGGACGCAAGTAGATGAAATGACTTTGGACCAGGATGAAATCTTGCACCTTGCCACAGTAAGTGGAGAAGTATCTTCCAAACCATGGACAAGTAGGGTTACAGTAAAAATGCGGCATGGAGAGCAGGATATGGTGTTTAAGATTGACACCGGCGCAGATGTTACGGCGATACCCTCCCACTATCTTCTTCGTTTACGAGTAAACCCCAACAAGTTATGTCCCTCTCGAGCGAAATTGGTTGGACCGGATAAAAGGCAAATTCTAAAATGTTTGGGTATATTGGAAGCTTCGCTTATCTGGAAGGGACAGAATACGCAAGACAGACTGTATGTCGTGGAAGGATTAACGCAACCGTTGCTGGGACGAACTAGTCTTCAAGAGTTGAAAATTGTAACGTTAAATGAAGTTCAGATGGAGGAAGGTAACAAAGAATTTCCTGTTTACCTTACGGAATTTAAGGAGTCTTTCATGGGTTTGGGAAAATTGAAGGGGCCCCCTTTTACGATCTGCCTCAAGGAAGATGCGAAGCCATGGGCGATTACAGCGCCACGGAGGATTCCTTACCCATACCTGGACAAGGTCAAGGACGGACTGAAGAGAATGGAAGAGTTGGGTGTGATCAAGAAGGTAGAGGAACCAACGGATTGGTGTCATCCGATTGTAGTGTTCCAAAAACCAAATGGAAACATAAGAATTTGCTTGGATTTGACGAAGTTGAACGACCAGATCAAAAGAGAACACAGGATCTTGGATTCCGTAAAAGACGCGTTAGCCAAAATTGGTAAGGCCACATTTTTTACAAAATTGGATGCAAATTCGGGTTATTGGCAAGTCCCTCTGGCTCCGAAAAGTCAACCCTTGACAACATTCATAACCACATTTGGGCTACTGCTGCTTGAGACCACCGTTTGGAGTAAGCTCGCTTCCGGAACACTTCTCAGGGAGAATGGATAGTATTGTAGAAGAATGTGAAGGAGTAGTGAAAATAATGGATGACTTGTTGATTTGAGCTGAAGACAGAGAAACTCTCAGAAGTAGAACCAAACAACTTGTGCGCAAAATTCAATCACATGGCTTCACCTTGAATACGGAGAAATGCGAATTTGAGAAAGAGGAAGTGAAATTTGGAGGCCATATAGTCAGTAAAGAGGGGAATTAAAGTTGACCCGGATAAAGTAGCAGCGATAGTAGATTTTAGAGCGCCTGAGAATATTAAAGAGCTCAGAAGATTTTTGGGGATGGTTAACCAGTTAGCCAGTTTTTCACACAAAGTAGCAGAGCAATGTATTCCACTAAGAGATTAATTGAAATCCACGAACCAATGGATGTGGACGCAGAGCCATGAAGTGGCATTCACGAGTATCAAACAACTTCTTTCATCCACTCCGATTTTGGCTCACTATGAGCTAGAACGAGATACTAAAATCACAGTTGATCGTAGCAAATTAAATGGGTTAAGTTTCATTCTTTCCCAACGCCACGGAAATCAGTGGAAGCCGATCAGGTTTGGTTCTCGATTCTTAGGAGCTCATGAAAAGAATTATGCTATGGTGGAACTGGAATGCCTGGCGGCAGCATGGGGATGTGAAAAGTCCAAATACTATTTGTTGGGTCTTCCTTATTTCATCCTGGAAACGGATCATAAGCCTCTCATTCCTATTTTGAATTCGAAAAGTTTGGATCAACTATCATCAAGACTTCAGAGATCGCGAATGAAAATGATTCCGTTTAATTTCAGAGCTCAATGGATCACAGGGAAAGAGAATGTAGTGACGGATACCCTTTCCAGAGCTCGTTGTCGACCGTCCACAGAAGAAGATCAGCTAGCAGAGGAGAAAGTGGAAGCTCACATTCAAGCGATCATGAAATCGTCGGTTGAAATGAGTGATCACAAATCATGGGAGATGAGGGAAGAGACCAAACGAGACGGTGAAACTGGACGAGTTTTGATCTTTGTACGGGATGGATGGCCCAATGTATTGCGGGGAACAGATCCTACTATTAAGTTTTTGAAGATGAAGGACGATTTGACCGAAGTAGATGGCATTTTAATGAAAAACAACAAATTGGTATTTTCTTTAATTTAAATCCATCGTATGGCTCGCGCCTGTTGATGTTTATTTATTTTGCCATCACAGAGAAATATTTACTGTTACAGTTAACAAAGCACAGACGAAAGAAGAGCCAAAGCCTCTTCTAAAATAGGGGGGAGGGGGGTAATGGGAGACAAAAGAATGGATAATAGGACTGGATTGCGGAGGGAAATTGATAAATGCTTTCATGACTTAGCTATCTTTTCCATTTCATACGCGAACTTTGATAGGGAATAAATGGTTCTGGGATCAGACAAGAAAATATATTGATTAAAATGCACTTTTAGCATCAACAATTGTCAAAGGAACTTGGCACGTTCGCGATTTAGTTTGGTACAATGTAAAAGAAGGTGGGGGGCATTTTGTCTGGACTGATATTGGCAGGAGCAGATGTCATTGTCAATTTTTTTTATTTTCTTCAGATACGTTTTACAAGGAAAGTGCGTAGATCTAATTCTGATCACAGGAGTTAAAATGTTCCTTGGAATATTGTTGTCAATTATAGGTTTCTTGTCAGGGGAAGCGTTGAGGTCTTTTATTTCAAATTGGCATTTTCCCCATTTCTCGCACCAGGCGTTAAGGATGAATTTCGATATGAGGTCTTTAGCTTCTTTCAGGGATTTGGGAGACGTTGGCCATATTTTGGTTATTATCTGACGAGCTCTTTCAGAACAAGGTGTATAGCTTATTTTCTTGGAGGTAAACGGTTTAACAGGCCAGTTGATCCAGTTTCTAAAGGCGAAGAAATTTAAGTGACTCTTCAGAAGAATGAGTTCAATAGGTGGAATACCGGTCTCCACTTCTAGGGAAGCAGTTGGAGTGGTTTTTAAAGCTCCTGTGATTATTAAAAGGCCTTTCCTCATGAGTTGACAAAGTTGTTGAAGTTGGAATTTGGAAACATTGGACCAGGCTTGGTAGCCATATAGTATTTTGGCAATGATTGTAGCTTGGAGGTGAGTTTTTAATTGTTTACTAGTTACAGATTTGCACCAGTTGCTGATTTTGCTTTACCTTAGTAGTGAAAAGTTGCACTGTTTAATTAAGTAGGATACGTGCTCGTTCCAGCGTAACTTTTGATCAAAATGAAGTCCCAGATAACGAACCGATTTTTTGGAGTAGATGGTAGTTTGACCCCAAGTTAGAGGAGTATCCTCTGTTGTGCGTTTACGGTGAAAATGAATTAATTCCGTTTTTTCTTTGGCGAAGTTAAGTTTCAGGCGTATGCCCCACTTTTCAAGCGCGTTGATATTCCGGGATAAAAATCTACTACAGCATTTCGATCTTCGAGGAAACTGGAGATCCATTTAACAAGAGGAACAGGTACTTGGATTTTTTTCAATGCGTTTAAAAGATTGTTGTGTATAACATTATCGAACGCTCCACTTATGTCCAGAAGAAGAGCATTGAGGACTTTACCCTTGTCAAAAGCCTGTAATACCTTGTCTGTTAAAGTTTCAAGGGCGTCCACTGTGGATCGGTTTTCCCTGAAGCCCCATTGTTTGTTAGAAAGGAGATCAATTTCTTCGATAAACTTCCGCAGCTTCTCAGTCACCGCTGATTCAAGTATCTTTCCCATTACAGGGAGCAGGGAAATCGGTCGAAAACTTTTCGGAGACTCGTAGTTCAACTTGTGCGGCTTAGGGAGGATTAATACTTTTGCTTTCCTCCAAATTTCGGGATAGTACCCTTGCTTTATTGAAGAGTTAAAAATGCAACACAGGGGTTCTTTAATCACTCTCCAGACTTCTTTAATAACGATCGGTTATATGCCGTCATGACCTGCAGCTTTAAAAGGGCGAAGCTTGTTAATTATACAGAGACTTCATCTCGAGTGAGGGTAAAATCTTCAAATCTCAGGTTTCTACTCGGGATGTTAGGCGCTACTTTGTTGAGAGTTGGGGCAACAGTGCCACCAAGAAGTTTTTCTGCTAGAAAGTTAAGTTTCATAGCTTCGTCCGGAAACACTTGACCGTCTTCTTGTCTGAGGTGGGTAAGTAATATTTTTTCTTAATTTCTTAAGTATTTGTCTAACGACCAGAGCGTTTTGTTGTTTGGGGACTTAAGCTTAATTTCCCAGAATTCGTACCGACACTTCCTAGTTTGAGAACGGTAGCAGTTTCTTAGTTTTTTCCAAATTGACTCGTCTTCCGGCAAATTTGTTCGTTTAAATTTATTTAAAGCTATAGATGCCTGAGATCTAAGAGTATTCAGCTTCATATTCCACCACGGGTTTTTGTTGTTTGTTCTTCTTTTTGGGATATGATTTGTCATAGCTCGTTGTATGATAGATGTTAAGATACACGTTGCATTGTCAATATCATAGCGGCTTCTTAAATCTGACCAAGTTGATTGCTTGTCAAGAAGCTCCAAGGCGATATCATTACGAATCTCACGCCAGTTCGCCTTGAGATACGACTACGTGTTATTACAAGGTTTGTTGTAGGTAAGATCAAGGGTTATAAAAGTTGCTTTGTGATCAGATTCATTATAGTAGACGTCATTGTCAAGTAAAGCCATTTGTACTTTAGGTAAAATAATTGAGCTAGCGAACGTGAGATCAAGAGTTGATTGGCTACCCTGAGTGTTGCTAAAAATATATACATTCCATGCGTTCAGAAATTGCATATTGTGCTTTTCCATAAAGTCTTGAAGTTGAACACCCGCAAAGTCCGGTTTATGAGCTTCCCACGCCCAGTGGTGTGCATTAAAGTCCCCTGTAAAAATGGAGTTTTGAGAAATTTTGCTAATCTTGTTCCAAACTGTAGAGAGAAGTTGCTCCATGTTCTGGTTATGTCGCCTGTAGATCGCTGCAATAATTATGGGAGTCGAATTTTGTGGGAGTATTTTAAAGAATGCGTATAGCTGATGAATTTCTAAGAGCTCAATATAGGAGTTTTGCGAGACTAGTATATACCTTGATAATCTTCATTCGTTCTCGTTAAGTTATATCCGGATAATTGTTTAATATTGAGGTTTGGGGTGGTTCTAAAATTGCAAGAGTGTGAACGTCGTTTTTTTAGCTTCATGGATCAGTTCTTGCAACTCTTCCTGACATTCTGGATTAAAAACTTGGCTGGTTTCCTTTCTTGAGACAAATCACTTCTTCTGATCGTTTTTCAATTGTTTTTTCTTAATTTCTTCTTGGCGAACGGAGCAGTTTCGATCAAATGCGGTGTGTTCTCCTTGACAGTTAGAGCACTTAAATTGTTTGCTTTGACAATTCTTGGTCCTTTGCTGGTTACTTGCGCATTTTGCACAGACCTCTGACTTGCTTGAACATTTCGCTGCAAAGTGGCCATAGGATTGGCAACGAAAGCACTGGGTAACAGGTGATGGGAGAGATTCTTTGAGTTGGACCGATCTGTTAAAAGCATAAAGAAAACCTGTCTTCAAAAGTCTGTTTTTCCTCCATCGAGTTGCACGTATACAAGATGGATCCGTGGGCCTTTGTACTTGTGGGATTCAGCCATTTTACTTTAGAGGACGAGAAGGAGATTCTAAGTTCGGAGTTTTTCTTTGATAAAGTACTGCAAATTTCATCTTCCTTTTCATCCTTCGGCAGCTGATGGATGACAAAGTTTAAGTTAGGTTTGCGTTCTACTACTTTGACTTGTCCGAGGTTTTTGAGCTCTTTGCTTTTGATTGCGCTCTCAGCTTTTTTTTATCCTCTTTGGTCTTGAATGTAAGAAACAGTTTGCCTTCTTGAGTTTTATTAGCCAAGACAGGGTTCGGAGTATCAGCCCCTAATTGAGCAAGATCTTCGTCCACGAGTTTCAGTAAGTCCTTTCTCGGTATAGACTTGTCTCGTTTTGTTAAATCTTCAAGTTGAACAACGAGAATCTCTTCGGGGAAGGCAGGTCTGGCCGAGCTAAATGACCTAGGTTGAGTTTCCGCTGAACGTAGGTTAGGGAAAGCTCTTTCCGATTGCGAAGCGGCTATGGCAACCTGTGCCCAGGAGCCTTTCTTCGTAGCCGAGGTTGCCTTCTCGAGCTTGTCGAAGAGTGATTCAACTTGGCAGGATAGAGATTCAATTTGAGATATCAAAAGCCCTTGATTGTCTTTTAAGCAAGTAATAGTTTCAATTAGGATATTTTGACCCTCGTAAAGTGAACGAATTTTCGTCAGTAAATGTTCAAAGGCGCTTACAAAATTTTCTTCTGATGTGACGGGGTGTTTTGAAGGGAGGGGGTCTTTCGGGGGAGAGTTCATTCTATTTCGCTACTGGGTGTTCGTTTTTAGCCGACAGCTCGGGCAGGAAAACGCCAACTCGTGATCTTTCGCAAAACTGTTTTTACACAGAACGCAACAAACATTAGTTGGGGCTTTTCCCTCACGATAACCTGGCGGACTGGGGGGGTTAAGGTCACAGGATTCGGCTATAACAAGGTCCATAGTGTCCTGCACACGGCAGGGCACTTGGGCCTCTGCCATTGATAAGCGTCACACTCACTAATTAGTTTGAATGCGTATACACACCAATGGCAAAGAAAAACTTACGAAATAGTTCCAAGTTTATACACTCGCGCACAAACGAAAAGCACACAAGTTAGGTTAGGACTACTGTATTGGGGGGAGCTGTACCAAAACACGACTGCACAGCACACAACTCAAAACAAATTGGTGATCCCTAGAAGCATGAGACCAGAAGTTTTACAAGTTCTTCGTCATGGCCATCAAGGAATGGTAAAAATGAAACGGAGAGGAAGACAAGCTATGTATTGGACCGATATAGATAGAGATATTGTGTTACACTAATGCGTGTTTTAAGCAACGAACACAACACAAATGTAAAGGAAAAGTTCTTTATTCAAACAAAGCCACATACAACTTCACTTAGTTTCTTTTTAGATCCGTCTTTCTTCGCGTCTGTTGTCACACTGTCGTCAAAAAAGGCAAAATTCAAGGTGAAAGGTAAAGCATAGTGCCAGGTCAATTCGTAGAAAACGTCGAAAGCGTAAAAGAACGTCAGATTCCTAAAAAAGGTTAATAGTCAGTAGTCGAGGTCGCAGTGTCTCACGGGACAAGTCAGCTTTGGCACACCTTCCGGATACTTTCATCCGGAACATAGCCGGCCCTGTTTACGTAAGTAAACACTCAAAGGTTTGTCTCGGCAAGCTCCAACGAACAGAGTTTAGCGGCTGGTCGGACATATTCGACATTTTTAGTCTCGACCAAAGCTGTCCGAACGAAACCATCGGGCCCAGGGTAAACGTCAATGATACGGGCGAGGGACCAGAGGCCTCTCGGAGTATTTTCCTCGATTAAAAGAACCACGTCAACAGGTTGAAAATTTCGATTAGGTCTTAACCATTTCCGCCGTTCAATGACCGACGGAACGTATTAACCATCTTGCCCAAAACTTCTCGGTGATCGCCTGAGCAGTCCTCCAGCGTTTACGCGCGCTTAGATCTCTTTCGGTCACAATGTTAATCGGGAAACTCGGGTTTGCTCGGCCCAGGAGGAAGTGATTTGGGGTCAGTGGCTCCGGGTCCTCGGGGTTAACACTAATGTGTGTCAGCGGTCTCCCGTTTAGTAAAGCTTCTACTTCAACCATAACAGTGGCGAGGACTTCGTCGGTAACAGATTGATTTCGCAAGGTGTGTCGAAGGGCAACTTTAGCTGATTTCACGAGGCTCTCCCACGCTCCGCTGAAGTGTGGAGATGAAGGAGGGGAAAAGTGCCACGTGACTTCTCGTTGAGCTAGTTCGTCGTTGATTCGGCTTTCATTCCACGTTTTCAAACATTGCCGAATTTCCTTTTCACCGGCGCTTAAATTGGTCCCGTTGTCACTGAAGACATGCGACGGGGTACCGCGGCGGCCAGCGAAGCGCAGGAAAGCCATCAGGAAAGAGTCTGTTTCCAACGTGTGTGCCACTTCCAAGTGGACCGCACGCGTGACCAAACAAGTGAATAAACAAACGTACCGTTCGTGGATTCTTCGGTGGATTACCACCATAAATGGACCAAAATAGTCCACGCCGACGTTCGAGAATGGGGGGCTGAAAGCTTCCAGGCGCTGTCGAGGTAAGGCGGCCATCAAAGGGAAATTTGGTTTTGCGCGGTAACGTTTGCAGGCAAAACAGTCGTTTACGATTCGGTTGACGGACGATCAGCCACTTGTAATCCAATATTGGAGGCGCAACTCAGCAAGAGTACGCTCAATGGACCCATGTAATAACCGTTTGTGAGTGTCTCGAATGATCAGCGTGGTCAAAGGACTGTCGGGACTAAGTAGAATCGGGTGTTTCGCATCTGATGGAATACCGCATGCTCAATTCTTCCGCCCACTCGTAGAAGGCCTTTCTCATCCAGGAAAGACGTTAGCTTCAGGAGCTTCGAGGTACGCAGTAACGGACGATTGGCACGCAGAGCCGCAAACTCGGGCGGGAAACAACGTTGCTGTTCAATTTTGATGAATTCCAGAAGTGCGTTACGAATTTCAGGAACGGTGAACTGTCCGCGCGGAGCTGGAAATTTGGAAGGACGCGTGATATTTACGAAACGAAGAATCCACGCTAGAATTCGTTTTAGGCGGTACAAGTCCGACGTTCTCAGCAACAGATCGAGCGGCTTTTCTTCGGGTAACGTGACGCTCGCTACCAAAGGCGACAAAGTTTCCAGATCGGCTTCGTCTTCTTTGTCTTCCAGAAGCTCTGCAGGCCATTGGGAGGACGGTTGCTTCAGGAAGGCCGGCCCGTTGAACCACCGATTTGGCAGAATCAGTGATACTGCGTCTAGGCCTCTTGAACAATCATCGGCCGGGTTTAGCTCTCCGGGCACGTGCTTCCATTCACAAGCTTCGGTTAGATCTCCGATCTCGGCAATCCTGTTGGCGACAAACGTTTTAAACCTGTAAGTTTTCGATCTAATCCATTTCAAAACGGTAGACAAGTCGGTCCACAGGATGGTACGGTCGATCTTGAGTCGGAGTTCGACGGAAATCGTATGTGCAATCCTCGCTGCCAACAAGGCTCCCTGGAGTTCCAGACGGGGGATGGTCAATTGTCTCAATGGAGCCACGCGTGATTTTGCCGTAATGAAGTTGACCATTATGCCCGTTCCATCGGACACACGCAAGTACGCAACAGCCCCGAAGGCCAGCTCCGACGCGTCTGCAAATACGTGGAGTTGGATGGAAGAAGGCTCGGCGAAAGGCTGCAGACATTTGTAATTGTTACGGCTTCAAGTTTCTGCAGGTTGGACAGCCAGGATTTCCAACGCCGTGCAATGCCATCAGGAATCTCGTCGTCCCATTATATCTCTAACCTCCACAGCTCTTGCAATAGAGCCTTAGCAGTTAAAGTTACTGGAATGAGGAACCCGATCGGGTCGAAAACACTGTCAATTATTCGGAGTAATTCTCTTTTGGTCTGTTTCACTGGTTTCTGCTTCACGCTGGAGACGAATTCATCAGTTTCGGCATCCCACCAGACACCTAAGGTTCGCTCGATGGGAAGGTGATCCAAATCCAAGTTCATTTGAGGGTCCACACGGTCTCCGGCGGGAAGAGAAGCCAGTACTGTGCGTGACAAAGATTTCCACTTGGTTAACGGGAATCCGCCGCGAATAAGTAATTCCTTCAGTTGACGGCAGACACGAACGGCTTCCTCTTCAGAAGGCAAGGAGTCCAGGTAATCGTCAACATAGAAGTTTCTTTCAACTCGCGGTGGAATGTCGGGGTAAGTATTCGCTTGGTCCTGGGCAGTCTTCCGCAACACGTAGTTGTACACAGTCGGCGAGGACTTGGCTCCAAAGATTTAAACCGTCATCTCGTAGGTCTGAGGAGGAATGCTGCTACCAGGAGGTCTCCAGAAAAAGCGGAGAGCGGGTCGATCACGTGAGATGACTCTCACTTGGTGAAACATGGACTTAATGTCAGCGGACACAGCCACCGGGTACTCTTTAAAACGTAAGAGAACACCCAGTAGGTTGTTTCATAAGTCGGGTCCAGCTTGCAAAACGTCATTAAGGGATACACCACCCGTCTCAGCAGCCGCGTCGAACACCACCCTGACATTCCCCTGTTTATTGGGGTTGGTCACAGCGTGGTGTGGACTTTGCGTGCTGGACTTTGCGTGCGTGACCGTCTTCCAAATAGCCCTCGATTGTCTTCACGTACCACGTCGCCAGCTCTGGGTGAAGTTTTAGCTTCCGTTCCAAAGCAAAGAATCGTCGTAAAGCTATGTTCCGGTTGTCGGGCAGACTTACAGTCGGGGAGGACCACAGCAGTCCGGCTTCGTATCGATCGTCGACGAGACGCACTGTGTCTTCCAACGTCTTTAGCGCCTTTGAATCGCCTTGGACAAGAGCTTCCGCGTCAGGGGCTGGACACCAAGCGATTCCGTCGTCCAGAAGGTTTTGATGCTTTCGTCTAGGTCAGTAAGCGACACCTTCATAACTTGTTTTGAGTTAGTTTCCGTAGGGTCGCTGCGGTCGACTGGTCCCCTTACGCACCAACCGAAGGGGGTAATTACGGCTCGTGGTCCTCTTACTCCTCGTGGTGGTTTGCGGATTTCGTCGTAGTCAATGGCTTCAGGAACATCGTCGCCAATTAGAATCGTGATTTCTCCTGGTTCAGCGTCGCTTAGGGGAATGTCGCGAAGATGGGGTCAGTCTCTTCGTAAATACGGTGTATTTCGGATGCGCCTCGCAGCATTGATATCGTCCATAGTCATTGCTTCTTCGGTTTCGAAAACATTCGCTCCATCCATAGAAGCGATCTGGAAGTTCACGGTGCGTGCCAACGATGGACGATGGCATCCCTTGACTGTCGTAATCTCCATTTCTTCTAGAGGGCCGTCCAAGAGGAATTGTCGCGCTACATCTTCGCGGATGATAGTTTGCTCACTCCCGCCGTCCAGATAGGCGTAAGTGTTAACGGCTCTGCCATTGGCGCGAAGTTGAACAGGCACGACGAGAGTGAGGACTGTTCCGGATGAAAGTATCCGGAAGGGTGACTGTGACTGACTCCCGTGGGACACGGTGACCTCGACTTGCTGACAATTCGGGCTTAAGGGGAAATTGACGCTTACTTACGTTTCCTACGACTTTCTACGAACTAGACCTCGACAGTGACCTTTACTTTAGCCTTTCACCTTGTTTTAGCATTGGTAGAGTTAGTTGGACAAGAAAAACGAGGCGATGATGATATAGTGTCGGAGTACGGACGAAAAATTACCGTTTGTTGTTGTTCTGTGAGTTTTTTGCTTCTGTGCTTGGTGTAGTTGTGGTTTATACAGTTGTATTATAGAACAAAGAGCGATTTCTCTGTTACGTACGTGGACGAGTTTAAGTTTATTCGTGCGTAAACAAATTTTGGTGCCGAAACACGGGAACCTCGTGTAATAATGGCAGAAAGGGCCGTTCCCAGCGACAAAGGACCAGTGGAAGAGCGACCAGTTCCAGAGGAAACTCGCCACGTGGCAAGGAATGTGGAAGCTGACCTTCACCGACCTGGCCCTTCACGGGAAACGACCAACCGACCAACCGAGGATCCCACCGACGTCGAAACCGAAGACGTGAACGAAGACCCGAAAATCGTTAAGGCACTAAGGACGCAAGTAAAGACACAGACAACTAAACTTATTAATAAAATCGTCAAGGCCATCGACTCGAAATCGCAGCGATCAGTGGTAAAAGGCCTAAGAGCCCAACTCGTTGAGCGTCTTGCAGAATGTTTAGCGTTTTACGAGAAACTTGCTCGTGCCGAAGCCAAAGCCGGTAGCCCCCCGCGCAACTACGCTCAGTGGATTGCGGAGGTTGAAGACGCAGTAAAATCTTGTTACAAGTCCATAGACAACTACTTGACCTCACGGGCCGGCGGTTCAGTGGCATCCAGCGTAAAATCGACATCCTCCAGACATTCTCAGCATTCTAAGGCCAGCTCCCAAGTGTCGAATGCTTCTAGACTGCAAGCAGTACGCCAAGAGCGACAGCTCACCGAATTTCAACTAAAGCAAATGCAAAGGGACGCGCGCGAGGAGGCCGAAAAAGAGAGGCGTCTGCGGGACTTGGAGCGTAATTTCGAGCTTGAACGCCAAGAGCTGCTTAACAGGCGGAAGCAAAGGGAGCTTCAAACATTACTGGAGAAGCAGCGTGCCGAAGAGCAGATACTTGAATCAGCCGAATCGACACCCGTAATATCCGTACCCGTTCCTACGTCGGTTCGAAACCCGCCTAATGTTGGCTTAACTCGACCCGTTGATCAAAGCGGTATAAGCTTTTGGCCACAAACACAAGTCCAACAAACTACGACCTTGTTTCCTTTCCCATCAGCGCCAGCCCAACAATCTACGACCTCGTTTTCGTCTCCAGGCGTACCCGGCGTGCCCTCGACTTCGACCAATTTCCAGATAGCTCTGCCAACGCCAACGGCGAACAAAGCTTGGATATACGCACCAGACACTCCTCCTACCGGGTCGTCCTATGGACGGAATGGGAAACAGTCAAAGAAAATCAAGAAAATCGGTCAAGAAAATCAAGACCTTCACCGGAGACCCCAAAGATTGGCCGATGTTTATATCGTCATTTAGATCCCTCGTTCACAATGTGGTCGCCGCGACTGCTGTTGGAGAAGGAGCAGCTCAATCTAAGGACCTTGGCCTATACTTCCGTTGCCTCGGGCAAAGCCACCTCACCAAGGACTGCGCTTCAACTACGGTCTGCGGAGAAGCTGGCTGCAAGGCCAGACACCACACTCTGCTCCACAACGCACCAAGGATTTTCTCGAAGACCGGAGCAAGAACCGAAGCAAAAACTCGATCAAAACCAGATGACGACCCTCCCGCAGTAAACAAACTTGGAGGTCCAGCCCGAGATCAAAAGCGCCGCAAAAGAATCCTTACTTGTATCGTCCCAGTTCAGCTCCGGGCCAACGGCAGAACAGTGAATACTTTCGCCTACCTGGATGGCGGGAGTGAGGAAACCCTTATCCGCGAAGATGTGGCTCAACAACTCGGACTGGAGGGTCCTCTAGAAGAAACCGAGCTCAGAACGTTTAAGGGAGACGATCCACCGATGTTAACACGAACCGTTAGCTTCCAGATTGCTTCGCTGGACGGTACAAACGTTTTCGACGCCGAAGAAGCCACCGCTGTGGGTGCTCTAGCAATCACGAGCCGCCTTCGGAACACCCCGCGTTTTTACGAAGAGATTGTCCACACCTCCGTGACATTCCGCTGAACGACGCTGAGCCCGGGGAAGTCACGGTGCTAATTGGCGACGATGTTCCGGAAGCAATTGACGTTGAAGACATCCGTAAACCGCCCCAAGGAGTAAGGGGACCGCGGGCTGTACTCACCCCATTTGGTTGGTGTGTTAGAGGTCCGGTTCATCAAAGTAACCCTGAGAGAACCAACAGTCGGCAAGTATTGAAGGTGTCGTTTAAGGACCTGGACGAAAGCGTAAAAACGTTCTGGAGCACGGAGTCACTTGGTGTCCTCCCCCTAACGCGAAAGCTGTTATCCAAGGATGACTCAACAGCAATGAAGACGTTGGAAGATACAGTGCGTGCGTCAACGACCGCTACGAAGCCGGGATGCTATGGTCCTCCCCGACTGTAAGTCTGCCCGACAATAGAAACATGGCTTTAAAACGATTCTTTGCAATTGAACGAAAATTAAAATCTAACCCAGATCTGGCAGCACCGTACACGAAGACGATCGAGGACTACGTGGCAGACGGTAAAGCACGTAAAGTCAAACCACCAGGGTTAGAAACGCCCACTTCCCGTACGTGGTACCTTCCACACCACGCTGTGACCAACCCGAACAAGCCAGGGAAGGTCAGAGTGGTGTTTGATGCGGCTGCTGAGACGGGTGGTATGTCCCTTAACGCGATACTCTCTGGACCCGATCTACTTAACAACCTACTGGGCGTCCTCTTCCGCTTTAGGGAGTATTCAATGGCAGTATCCGCGGACATAAAGTCCATGTTTCACCAAGTGGGAGTCATCCCACGTGACCGACCCGCTCTCCGTTTTTACTGGAGACCCCCTGGAAGCCAAACTCCGCCGCAAACTTACGAGAGGGCGGTACAGATTTTCGGTGCCAAATTTCACCGACTGTATGCAACTATGTTTTACGCAAAACTGCCCAGGACCAAGCGGAAAAATACTCGACCATCGTTCCCCGAGTTGAAAACAACTTTTACATGAACGATTATCTGGATTCCATGTCCTCCGAGCAAGAAGCCATCCAAATCTGCCGCGACCTGACGCAGGTCCTTAGTCGTGGCGGATTCCCATTGACCAAATGGAAGTCCTCCTCACGTGCAGTACTGGCCTCTTTTCCTGCAGAAGACCGAATGGATCCAGAAATTAACTTAGACTTGGATAAACTGCCCGCTGAAAGAACCCTTGGCGTCTGTTGGAACGCCGAAACGGATGAACTGACGTTCCGTGTAAAACAGAAGCCGGCAAAATCCACTAAGAGGGAAGTTCTCCGAATAGTAGCCAGTGTTTTCGACCCGCTCGGATTGCTTGTGCCCGTCACCCTGACTGCAAAAGTCTTACTGCAAGAGCTGTGGCGTTTGGAGCTCAAATGGGACGACGAGATTCCTAATAGCCTTGCCGAGCACTGGAACTCCTGGCTAGCGGACCTACAAAAACTAGAAGCTGTAGCGATCCCACGATGTATGCAACCCTTTGCGAACCGTTATCTACCCAACTTCATGTATTCTCGGACGCATCGGAGCTTGCATTTGGAGCAGTTGCCTACCTGCGTGTATCTGATCAAGCGGGCTCTGTGGTCAGCTTCGTGACCGCGAAATCACGCGTGGCTCATTTACGGCAGTTGACGATTCCTCGCCTGGAGTTGCAAGGAGCTTTGCTGGCCGCGAGGATCGCTCACAACATTTCGACTGAACTTCGACTGAAAATCGACG
The DNA here is from genome assembly GCA_020615345.1 of Triops cancriformis. Taxonomy (NCBI): domain Eukaryota; kingdom Metazoa; phylum Arthropoda; class Branchiopoda; order Notostraca; family Triopsidae; genus Triops; species Triops cancriformis. The sequence continues at coordinate 26,337 of JAHZNP010000788.1, forward strand.
AAACCTTCCTTTGGACCGTCTCGTCTACTGTACTAAAGTGGATCAGGTCTAAGACTTATCGTTTCAAGACGTTCGTCGCAAATAGGATTTCGGAAATCATCGAACTCACCGAAGCCTCTCAATGGAAGATCGTTCCTGGGAAGCTGAACCCCGCGGATGATTGTTCCAGAGACCTCGACGCTGCTGCCCTAATCTTGCCGAACCGATGGTTCAACGGGCCGGCCTTCCTTAGTCAACCATCCTCCGAGTGGCCAACCGAACTTACAGAAGACGGGCCCGACTATCCCGACTCCGAAACCGTAACGCCTTTAGTGGCGAGTATCAAGCTCGACAACCAGCAACCACCCGACGTCTTGCTGAGTACTTCCAACTTGCACCACTTGAAACGAATCCTTGCTTGGGTTCTTCGTTTTACGAAAAATACACGTCCTACTAAATTCTCTGTGCAGCGCGGACCGCTCACAGTAACCGAATGCCGTAATGCCCTTCTCGATTTTTTGGAAGTTGGAACAGCAACGTTGCTTCCCTTCCGACTATGCTGCTCTGCGTACCGATCGTCCGTTACCACGATCGTCGAAGCTTTTGAGATTAACCCCTTTTCTCGATGAAAGAGGTCTTTTGAGAGTTGGCGGGCGTATCCAGCACGCAGACATCCCTTCAGATGCGAAACACCCAGTTTTACTCAGCCCCGATTGTCCTTTAAGCACTTTAATTATTCGAACTACCCACGAACGACTGTCACATGGGTCAACCGAGCAAACGCTTGCCGAGTTGCGACTCCAGTATTGGATAACCAGTGGCCGGTCGTCAGTCAACAAAATCGTAAAGGACTGTTTTGCCTGTAAACGTTATAGAGTAAAACCAAACTTCCCCTTAATGGCTGCCCTACCACGTCAACGCTTAGATTCGCTCAGCCCTCCATTCACAAATGTCGGCGTTGATTATTTCGGTCCGTATGGACTGGTTATCCATCGAAGAGTACACAAACGTTACGTGTGTCTCTTCACTTGTGTCGCCCCACAATCCGCGGAGTATGGGAACGCCTTGTACGCTCCGCTAAGACAGCGTTAAGACATACCTTGCGATATCAAACAGTCACGGACGAAGTCCTCGTGACTGTTATGGCCGAAGTGATATCCTTATTGAACGGAAGACCGCTGACGCATCTTAGCGTAAATCCCGATGATCCGGAGCCACTGACCCCGAATCACTTTCTCCTGGGCCGAGCAAACCCGAACCGTCCGGTTGCCGTTGTAAGCGAAAGGGATGTTAACGCGCGGAAGCGCTGGAGAGCTGCTCAGGCCATCACTGAGAAATTTTGGGGTAGATGGCTCCGGGAATACGTCCCGTCCGTTATCGAACGCCGTAAATGGTTAAGAGCCAACCGAAATCTGCAACCTGACGACATGGTGCTTCTGATTGAAGAAAACACTTCGAGGAGCCTCTGGCCACTTGCCCGAGTAGTTCACGTGTACCCTGGGCCTGATGGAATCGTCCGGACAGCGCTCGTGAGGACGAAGAGTGGCGAATACGTACGACCGGCCGCGAAGCTTTGCTTTCTGGAGCTAGCTGAGTCCCCAGAAGAAAAATGAAGAATTTCCGTAACCCCGATTGAAATTGTTTTATCATGTTTTGCATCGTCCTGAACTCCTTTTACCTGTTTAAGTTTCAATTTCAATTTCCTATTTGATTATTATACTCCCGTTAACGGAAAGAGTTTTGAATTGTCATGCATAATCCCTGAACTATTGTCAATCCTTTGAATTTGTGTTTTTGACATTGACGAACTTACGACCCGACAGAACCACACATGAAGATGTGAAGATTTAAGTGTTTAGGTCAGTAAACAGGGCCGGCAATGTTCCGGATGAAAGTATCCGGAAGGGGTGACTGTGACTGACTCCCGTGGGACACGGTGACCTCGACTTGCTGACATTTCGGGCTTAAGGGGAGATTGACGCTTACTTACGTTTCCTACGACTTTCTACGAACTAGACCTCGACAGTGACCTTTACTTTAGCCTTCACCTTGCTTTAGCATTGGTAGAGTTAGTTGGACAAGAAAAACGAGGCGATGATGATATAGTGTCGGAGTACGGACGAAAAATTACCGTTTGTTGTTGTTCTGTGAGTTTTTGCTTGTGTGCTTGGTGTAGTTGTGTTTTATACAGTTGTACTATAGAACAAAGAGTGGTTTCTCTGTTTACGTACGTGGACGAGTTTAAGTTTATTCCTGCGTAAACAAGGACCTTTTTGCGCCGCTTTGGGCCTCGAGAAGAATTTCCGATCTTGTTTACGGCAGGAGGGGATTCGTCATTGGCTCTCGCTTGGACTTCGGCTTCAGTTCCTTTGGTGGCCTTCGCGAAAAGCCTAGGCGGGCTGTGGAGCAGGGTGTGATGCTTGGCCTTGCAGCCCGATTCGCCGCAGGTAATAGAGGACGAGCAGTCTTTGGCAAGGTGGCTCTGCCCAAGACAACGGAGGCAAAGGCCAAGGTCTCTAACTTGAGTTGCTCGCTCCCCAACGTCGACAGCGGCGAAGGATAGGCAATCCGCAATATTGTGGTTCAGTTTTTTACAATACGAGCAACTTGGCCTCGCTTCTTGACTCGTGGCAAGGACGTTGAACGCCTTGGGCGTAGAACCTCGTCTGCTTAGCTTGGACGCTGCTCGCGTAGGTTTCGCGCCGTGCTCTTTCTGCGTATCCGCTTCGAGAACTAACGGTGGATCGCCGTACTTCTTCGAGTCGACCTTCTTTTCCAGCCAGATGTCCAAGTCCACCAGGGTCGGTTTCCGGGGCTGTATTCTCTCGACGTCTTCGCCCCAACTATCCCTTAGGGCGGAAGGGAGTTTCGTGACAAGTTGCCCCAATAGCGCGCTTGACCTGAGCTCGTCGTCAAACTGGCAGGAAATGAGGGTTTCTACTGTACTATGAAGTTCGTAGGCGAAGTTTTCTAACTGCTGGAAACTATTTTCCTTCACACGAGGAAATTCGAGGACGGTTTGTAAACATGCCCTCGTGACCATGTACGGGTGCTCGTATTTGCGGTGTAACCGTTCCAGAGCCTTTCGGTAAAGGGCAGGGTTGTTCAGGGCTCCAGCTATGCCCTTTCGGACCTTTGGAGCTAGGAGTTCCCTAAGGATGGCCAAACGTTGATCGTCGATGTCAACAACATTGTGGACGAGGGATCTGAAGGACGAGATGAACATCGGCCACTCCTTTGCATCTCCGGTAAAGGTCTTGATTTTGGCCTTGTACGCTTGTTTTCCATTCCGTCCAGAGAACCAGAGGGTGGAGCGTCAGGGGCGTAGATCCACGCTTCGTTCGCGGTAGGTACAGGCGGAGCAATATGGAAGCTGGTCGAGGCAGAGGGCAGGCTGGGCATGCCTGGGGACGAAAACAAGGTCGACGGTTGTTGAGCTAGTTTGTTGTGTAAAGCTCACAACGGTATGGTCGGCTGTTTGAGCTAAGCCAGTACTTGGTACGTTTCGGGTCGGTGGAGGTACGGGTACGGATGTGACGGGTGTCGATTCTTCTGATTCAAGAATTTGCTCTTCGGCACGCTGCTTCTCCAGTTGGCTCCGAAGATTCCTAAGCTTCCGCTTCTTCAGCAATTCTTGGCGTTCAAGCTCGAAGTTTCGTTCGAGGTCTCGCAGACGTATCTCTTCGGCGGCCTCTTCAGCGGCATCTCTTTCCATCTGCTGCAGCTGGAATTCGGTTAACTGTCGCTCTTGACGCACAGCTTGCAGTCTGGAAGCATTTGACGCTTGTGAATTGGCCTTGGAACGTCGTGAATCCTTGGAGGACGCCGAGGATATTACGCTTGATGCCTTTGAACTGCCGGCCCCTGACGTCAAGTAGTCGTCTATGGACTTGTAGCAGGCACGTGCAGCATCTTCCACTTCGGAAATCCACTGGGAGTGGTCGCCTCTGGGCATACCAGCTCGAGTTTCGGCGCTAGCAAGCCTTTCGTTAAATGTCGAACATTCTGCGACGCGTTCAACGAGTTGTGATCGTAGCCTTTCACTTCCGATCGTTTCACTTTTGAGGCGATTGCTTTAGCGATTTTATTAATAAGTTTAGTTGTCTGTGTTTTTACTTGCGTCCTGAGCGCTTTAACGATCTTCGGGTCTTCGTCAACGTTTTCGGGTTCGGCATCGGTGGGATCCTCGGTTGGCACGTTGTCCGTTACCCGTGAAGGGCCAGGTCGGTGAAGGTCAGCTTCCACATTCCTTGTTACGGGGCGAGTTTCGGATAGAATTGGTTGTCCTTCAACTGATCCTTTGTCGCTGGGAACGGCCTTATCTGCCATGATTACACGAGAGATCCTGGGTTTCGGCACCAAAATGTTACACTTATGCGTGTTTTAAGCAACGAACACAACACACATGTAAAGGAAAAGTTCTTTATTCAAACAAAGCCACATACAACTTCACTTAGTTTCTTTTTAGACCCGTCTTTCTTCGCGTCTGTTGTCACACTGTCATCAAAAAAGGCAAAATTCAAAGTGAAAGGTAAAGCATAGTGCCAGGTCAATTCGTGGAAAACGTCGAAAGCGTAAAAGAACGTCAGATTCCTAAAAAAAGGTTAATAGTCAGTAGTCGAGGTCGCAGTGTCTCACGGGACAAGTCAGCGTTTTCACACCTTCCGGATACTTTCATCCGGAACATATTGAGATGTTAGTTAAAAAATGCTTGAAATGTCAAGAATTTAGTCCCTCAATCTGTGTGGAACCCTTACAATCCCATCAGTTACCAAACAAAACATGGGTAAAGATGGGGACGGATTTGTTTCAGTAAGGGAGATACTTTTACCTTGTAATTGTCGATTATTTTTCATCATTTGTGGATTTATATCGTATTAACAATCCTGATAGTAAGAGAGTGATTGTGGCTCTTCAGGAGACATTTGCGCGTTTTGGAATTCCTGAGACTGTAATTTCTGACAATGGACCGCATTTTGTAGCGAGGGAATTTAAAATGTTCGCCAAGGAATGGAATTTCCAACACATCACATCGAGTCCACACTTTCCCCAATTAAATGGGATGGCGGAAGCAGCGGTTAAGGTGACAAAAGCGATTTTAAAGAAGACCATGGGAAATGAAGAAGAAATTAGCAAAGGTTTGTTAGCATATAGAAACACCCCTTTGTCCCATGGCTTTTCCCCTGTACAAATTATGTTTTCGAAGAAAGTACGTGACAATTTACTGTTAAACCCAGAGCAAATTAAGCCGGAGGTGGGAGTTTGGGATGAAGTTTTCAAAAGGAAGCAAGGCGAAAGATTGTATCAGAAAAAATTATTTGATAAAAAGACGAGAGGGGCACTTCCAGAATTAGCAGTGGGAATGCCAGTGCTTATTCAAGACTTTAGAACCAAAAGATGGAATACAGGAGGAATTGTGGTGGCAAAGGCACACGAACCAAGATCTTACATGATTAAGACTGGAAGTGGATGTTTGCTGAGAAGAAACCGAAGATTTCTACGACCTAATTGGACTATGGAAGGACACGAAGAGGAGGGCGAGAGTGGAGAAGTTGATGGAGAAGTTAATTCTGAAGATCTGGTACTGAACACGGGAGATGCGGAATGTGAGGTGGAAGAATCTGTGACAGAAGAAGAAGAAGTAGCAGAGAGTCATGTGAATGAGGAGCTGAGAATGCCGGAAGGAGACGAATACAGTGGCGGAACAGCGAGTCGAATGAGTGAGGAGCAGGGGATGCTGGAAGAAGGAGAAGATGATGGTGGACTTAGGAGATCGCGAAGGATCCCCAAACAATTGGACAGAAGGATTTATTATAAGAAAGGTGGTTAGGTGATATTTTGCATTAATTGTGTAGATATTAAGTGTTATGAATGTTTGTGAATGAGGGTGAGAGTGGGAAGGGAGATGGTGTGTATTAGGTTTAGGTGGCCCAGGTCAGGTACAAGTATGTGACCTTTGTATGTGGCCTTGGTCAGTGTTGTATATATAAGGTGAAGGAATATGAAATAAAAGAGAGTACACAACAATTACTGTACAGTATTGGTAAAAAACTATCTGGAAAGAGTCACACTGCATAGGTTGCGACCAAGGTTCATGGATACAAGGTTGGCTCAATAGGCGGGGTTTATGGTGCTTGCTTTCTCCTGTGACGTATGTCATTCATACCAATCAGCGCGCACGGCCATAGGCAAGGAGGGAGAAAACTAATAGTTTTATACAGGGCATACCCCCCGCACAGCACATATCCACGTTTATCTTGATCCGTATAAGTCATCCTGAATTAATCATTTTAAAAATATTTAGTTCCATAAAAGAGCTTATTAATACGTCATCGCTTTCGATTGTGAGGATTTCGTACTAATTTTTCGAATTGTATTTATTTTTCATAATTTGTTTCTCCCTTCACTTGTGGGAGTTGACCTTTTTCAACTTCGATAAACCCTTCACCGGACACTTTTCCTTTGGGGTTAAGACGCATATTCAGTAGCGTATCCAGGATTTCATTGGGGGGGGGGGGGGTTGATATGCAATTTCCCTATCTTCCCCATTATAAAATCAATTTTTTTTGGGGGGGGGGTAAAAGCCCCTACCCCCCTGGATACGGGGGTGCGCATATTGCACCATTTGATTCTCATAAACGTTCTTACGCGAACAAAACATTTTACTACATCTTTTGATAGTGCAGGAAATTAACCGAAAAGGGAATTAATTAGCCCGTTTGTAACATTTTCTTTTCGGCTCACATTTACACCATGCGTATTCCGAAAATGTTTCAAGTTTTGCCGCTGCTTCGTCACATTCTTCAGAAGGTCCTATTAAATACGATAACTTTTTGACCCATTACGGGGTAGCGTAAGAATTATCAGGCTCTGGCAATAGTCCTGTTGGACACCACAGTTCGGCAAATTTATTTCAAAGTTTGTGTGCCACCCAACATTTCACTCACCCACAAATAATATTTAATTTTAATTATATTAAATACTGTCCAGGTGAAAGAAAAACATACTAAATCCCGGCAGTAGTAAACTCGTGATGGACAATGTTAAAGACATTTGACGGAACGAAAGTAAAACCAATTAATAAAAAATATAAGAACGTAAAGAACATTGGTGCATACGAATAAAAGTGCTTTTATGTAACCAATAGTACAGCACCCTTCTTAAGGATCTCGTACTACATAAAATACACAAATCAATTATTATTTATTATTATAATTGAAATGTATTGTTCAACAAAATTACAGTTTAGTTAAGCAATGTGAACGTCAGACCAAAAAAAGCATTCACTTTTTAGTTAGGTCTAGGCCTGCAGTAGATCCGTGTGCTTCAAAAACGGCGAGTTGAGAATAAATGAGCTACGTCATTTTCAGGCGGAGCAGAAGGGCTTAATCCGTCACGCTCCTCCTATTGAGCCAACCTTGTATCCATGATCCTTGGGTTGCGACCTTTCACTGCTGAAAGCTGTCCTAAGTGGTTACGTCAATTGCTTTCTAACCTCTGAGGGCTTTCCTAACTATAAGATCACTAACTGGCTTCAGGTAGGGCCATCGAGACCCTTCGCGTTTGAATTCGTTAAGGGGTCAACGTCACACGATGCCCTGGGAAAACAACCAATGACTGCGCATTGCCCAAGGGTTGCTGCAGAAAGAAAACAAAGCGTTTATTGACAACATTCAAAGAGGAATACCGATAATACTGTGGAGTATTTTTCGTGTCTTTAATCTAGAAGTACCTACTGTTTTTTTATTACTATTAAAGGTTTAGTAGTTTATTTCCTTTATCAGCAGTAACAACGAACTATATGGATATCCTCTAGCTTGTAAACTTTTTCATTTTTCTAGACCTTCTTCTCTCCTCCCTCGTTAGCGGTGGTAGCGTTAAAAGTTAATTTGAGACAAAATCACCACTACTTCAACACAATCTTCGATCGCCAATTCCAAAGACCATGTAACAAATGCAAATAATTTAGGACACATATGCCATCGAACAGAAAGGGAGGTTACAAAATCAGTATCAGAAGTTATGTCAAACATTGTGTTAACACTTTCGCTTAACGATTGACAGAAGAAATAAAATCGTATAAAAGAAAATAAGAAACGGTCACACCAGTAAAAGAAAACCAATGGTAGTTACCAATAGAATCTTCGGATCTACACGATTCCGTTAAGAAAAGAAACTGCTGTTATGGAAAGAAAACCCGTGGATTTATTATCCTTGGACATGTTTTAGCTGAGGAGTTAAAATAGAAAATGTGGAACAAACCCATGTATATAAATATGACTAGGATGTATTTTTTCGACAGAATATTATACATGACCTCCGATTTAGGAAAGGATAAAATGCACAAGATTACAAGGCTAATTCATCCTTGTCGAAATAGGCGCGCAACCTGAGCATCGCGTGACGTCACGAGCCGATGGGCGCGTTTGCGCAGTAGCAGCTAGACAGAAGAAGGCGCGAACTGGGGAAAGCTGATGGCCCTACCTGTCTTTCTACGTACCTTGAACTGGCTTTGTAGCCTCTGAGGGGGAAAGGGAACCTCCAGCTACCCGCGAATTTAAATATTGTTTGTTTTTCAGCAAAAAACGTCGAAAAGTCAATATAATTAAGTATGAATCTTATCATAATACATTTAGAATCCATTTCGATATTGTAAGATCAATTATTACAAATATTTCCACGTTCAGAAAAGACGTATAAATAGAAATACACAATGACTACAAGGGCAATTCAAATTTTGCGGGCGCTCACAAATCCTTTCTCGCTGATTGGCGAAAAGGCCTATCAGAGGCGTGGCGATAGAGTCATATTCTGGCAGTGAAAGGGAAAGGTGAGTGCGATTGAATCCTCCTGTCCAGATAGTTTTTTTTACCACTACTGTACAGCTCTGAGCAAAAAAAAACTCTGGCAAAGGGTGTACAGCTCACAGCGTTGGCACCTTTCACTGCGTAAAGCGGTCCTAACTGAGCTTGCTTTCTAAGCCATCAGGGAAGGGGAGGTGCTCAAGGATACCGCCAATTCAAACTCGTTTATTCAATGCATTTTTTATTCAATTCAAACTCGCTTCAGAATAACAGAAAACTGAGGCAGTTTAAGATGAGACCCGAATATTAAAGAATTCGGCATGTTAATTTTAATTAAGGTGAAAACGACTTTTACGATATCCTTTTACGATTTCTCTGCTGTTAAAATACTTGAAAAATTTCCATCGTATAAAACGTAAACTTTATTGTTGTGTAGGCCAATTAATTCATTCAGTGAATTCAGCTGTTTCGATTGCGTTCGCTTATCTTTTTAAGTTGTTACATTTAATAAAACACATCTAAGTGTTCTTACATTATAAAAAATGCATTGAATAAACGAGTTTGAATTGGCGGTATCCTTGAGCACCTACCCTTCCCTAATGGCTTAGAAAGCAAGCTAGGATCGCTTTACGCGGTGAAAGGTGCCAACGCTGTGAGCTGTACACCCTTTCCCACATTTTTTTTTGCTCATAGCTGTACATCACTGCGTGCAGAAAATATAGGCTACAGCAATGTGGTCAGTGCAATGTTCAATAGCTCTATTACGGCAGTTAAAATAGACTTTAAAAAAAACGTTAGCAGTCAGTGGCGTATCCAGGATTTCATTTCGGGGGGCGGGGGGTCTTAATAAGCAAGTTTTTTGGCCACTTGGTCATTCCCCTATCTTCGCCATTATAACATCAAAATTTCGGGGGAGGGGTCCAGACCCTCTGACCCCCCCACCCCCCACCTGGATACGCTACTGTTAGCAGTGAAAAATTGAAATTAAATGAACATTACTTGAATTTAAGTCAAATTCAATGTATTGAAATTGTCCAGCTCTGGAAATGTCCCCTAGGCAAGACATAATAACAAGAGTTATTATAAAATACTTTATAAGTTTTGAAAAGCCTTTTGACATTGAAAATTCAAAATATGTTGCAGGTAGGGATGGTTTCTTGTACAGAATGAATTAGTTTCTTTCATACTGAATGGCACCCTTTTTTCCGGCTCGTGAAATGTCAATGTGGAGTACTGGGAGCTAAGATTTCAATATATGTTTATATCACGTCCTTATTTTTGAATTTTTGCTGGAATCGAACTTCCGAATAGCTATAGAAACCATAATAAAACGCGCTAATAACCTACATTCGTCATCACTCTCTATCGCAACCTGTGAGTTTTTTTTCTTAAACTGACTTAGGCTTTCGCCTATTGCCGTTTCTATATTGGCTGCCTTTCTCTTTTTACGATACATTTGAGTGAGGGAAACTGGAGAACAATAGGGTGGAAGTGGGAACACACTCAAAAAAAGGGAGGGGGGAGGTGATAGGGGTGTCCGCACATGAGGGAGGGTTAGTTCAAGTTCACTTTTATGTTGGTTAGTTAACAATATTTACACTCATTCACTCCTCCATTCAAACATTATTTACACATTCACGCAGATCTTTAGGGCTTCGTTCAGGAAAACAGTTAGGGCTTCGAAAGTTGCGGTGTTCGACAGCATTTCCTT
>JAHZNP010000789.1:0-36800 GCA_020615345.1 Triops cancriformis
TAACAAGCTCGTTTCGAAGTGCATCGCATTTTACGATGATGTATCTTCTGAAAGCCCAAGTTATTTAGCTGTGATGTCCAAAATGAGACATGTGAATTAAGGTATGGCTGTAATGTGTACGTTGAATTTTGTAAAGGGTTGTACTATTCTATGAACATAATCCTGAAACCAATAAACCTATTACCAAACGACATATGTGTTATTTTTCTCGTTTCAGATATCTTTAAAAAAATAAAACTATATTTGTATCTCCCGTATTCTCACACTGAGTTTGGCTTCCATTTCTTGCAATTTATAGTTAACTGTGACAGCTTGTGTCTTAATTCAGTATTACTTCGTGATTACTCATTCAACTAGACTGTTTTCTCTGAGGTTTTACCTTTCAAAAACACTGTGAATGAGACAGGTAAAAGCGCTCATACACCTTTAAAAAACTTGATCATTTGCAGATGAAAATGAAAGTAAAGCTCCAGTGATTGTCCTGTACCAAATTACCGAAACTCACCGGAATAAACAGGAGGAAAACCCGAACCGAACACGAATCACATGCGGTTATCCTCCAGTAACTTACCGGAACTTTTTCATACGGGCCGGACTGTTTTAATGCGAGAGTGGTCGAAATACGCACGGACTTAACGATCAACCTAATACATATCATAATTAGCAACTGTCAGTTTTCGCAAGGTAGCGGCATTCGACAATCGGTCCATCATTCACGCAAACTATCGGATCTTCATTGAAAACGTGTAAAAAGTTGCATAAACCAACATGTTAAAAGCTGACACCAGTTCTTAGAAAATAATTATGAGAGCCATAAAATGCAAAGACTGACTCCGGAAAACGCTTACATAATAAGCGGTAGGACAAATACGTGCAGTCATTATTTTTTTTTATTTTTTTACCAGACCCAAATTCAATATAGTGGAACCCCCTTAAGAGCAACTCGGATAGCGACAAAACTCGCCTAATGAGAAGTTTTTCTCAAGACCCGTTTCACTCCCATTTAATACAATGGAGACTTATCTCGGATTGTGCGAACTCGGTTAACGACAAAGCTCGCATATCGAGAAATAATTTTTAATTCCCATTAGATACCTTGCAATGGAAATTAGGTCCGGTTAATAACAACCAACTAAGGACGCGCATAACAAAAATATCTGAAAACAAGAGGCCGAAAACTTCCAAGAAAAAGCTTCTAGGGGTTCCACAAGAGTACCAAACTTTTCACCTTTAACAGTTTTTGAATTCATCATGTACATTTCATGATCTCCAATCAGTTGTGTACTAGAAATGACGGCAAAATGATTTCGAAAAAGAAGTTCATAACTTTATCGTTAGCCCAGCGAGTTGAAGTGCTGTCCCTCTTGGAAAAGAATAGCACCCAAGTGTCTTTTGGAAAAAAGTTTCTGTTTATCCAAATGATACTACAAAAATTAAAAAGGATAAGAAAACTATTTTGAACGATTGGCAAAACAATTTGAATCGAAATCGGAAGCGCAAAGGAATCGGCAAATCCGAAGACGTAGAGACTACAAAATGTTACTTTGCGTTCAATTACGGACCATCTCTCGAAAAGAAAGAAAAACCTGTTTTATTTTTACGTACTTTGCTATTTCTTTTACACAGTACTATTTATACGCTATTTAATACAGGCGCATTAGGGTACACTGTTGTTTGTACTCAACTGGTATTTCTAGATGTTGAAAATAGTCACCTCGGATAACCGGAAAACCCGCTTAAGCAGAACCTGGCAGGTCGGTTCCGGCCCTTGCTGTTAAGTGGATTCCACTTTTGCACTTTATTAAAGAAAAATCCAACTAAAATTACTTTCTGTAGGACTAGTGCAAGAATTTTTCCAATATTGCTTAGGTAATATGCCTGTAAATTATCATAAGCTATGCTAATTTAATCAATAAAAGTTCACCTGACTAGTTTCCTTATTAGAGGCAGTTTAAACCAGATGTTACTTTTAGCCAAATAATGACCCAATTGTAAGAAATAAAAAGCATGTAGTTTTAATAATAGCGCAAGCCCTTTTTTGGCGGGGAAAACTTCCTAGCGTTCAATGTTACCAGCGCCATCTTCACAAAAGATGGCGCTGGTAACATTGGCAAATCATTTCTCCAACCGTCTGCGACTCCAACGTTTCTGTCTATATATTAAACACACTTCTATGGGAAAAATTGTTATGAAAATGTACAATAGTCTCCCAAGTCTTTCAGGTTCGCGAATTGTTGTAAACGCTGAAAATGAATTTTAAAACAGTCGAATAGTGTGTATGAAAAATCCCCTCTGTCATGTTTTCCCACGGGGGACACCTTGCCCTCTTTTGCACCCAGGATGAACTCAATTTGCCTGGGTACTTTTGCCTAATCAGATTGTCTCGTGCCGTGTTCCCGTCCACGACCTCTTCCCATTTTTTGTTTCAGTTTCCATTATCTTCTCGTTGTCGCTTTTCTCGTTTTTGACGTGTCGTTCGCATCTCTTCCTAAAAGTTCCAAATAAACTTCGCCTTTCCGCACTTTCCTATTTGGAAAAGAACGTTGGAACCAATTTACTCGCAAAGTCAAAAACTACCTAGTACAACAATAATTCACCCCTAGGCCGTTAACTTCATTCTGATCCTTGTAATTACCCGTGTTTACACACACAGCGGTAAGCTAAAGGTTGGGGATTTAGTTTATAGTGAGACTAAAGTGCAATAAACTCTTCACACCAGGCCTATATTTCACCCAAGCCACTAAAAGAGGGTTCAGGCATACTCTATACCGTCCTGATTTACCCATTCACCCAAAGGGTTATTTGACTCACCCACAAAAGAACGAATTTCACTTCGGATTTAATTCGAAAAGTATTATAAAACGAATCTGGAAGTGCGCAATCATAGTTAAATCGCGTACTTGGAACAAAAATGGCAGTTATAATATTTTTAGTACATTATTAAATCTATTGTTACCGTAAAAATTGAAAACAAAATAAAAGAATAATGATGTAAAATAATAACGTCAGGACTTCGAAATAAGAAGGATAGCAAGGACATAATTCTTGAGTTAAGCGCATAAGAAAAGGACATTCAAAAGCAATTCTCTCAAAAGCTCGTCGTAAACTTGGTCCTTAGAACAATTGAATTTTAAAATCGACATTATGTTATGTGCAGCCATAATTCAACCATATCTGTGACACTAATCCATATTTTTCTCTGTCTGTTCCGTTCCAGAACCTGTGGAATCTGCCCGCAGATATCACTAAGTTATGGATGCGATGGCGGGATACACCAGTGCCATTCATTTCTTTCACTTTCCGTCCTCTTCTTTTGGGGATTTTTCTTTTGCGTCCCCAGGAAGCATATTTCTTTGCACCAGACGTCAAATTCCGTTCTTTTTCGCCCAAAGAATGCTTGGCCCCGAATATTTCTTCCCATTTTGGCATTCTTTTATCCCTTTTTATCCATCGATTCCGCCTTATGCAAGAAGCCAAATATTTTTACCCCTTTATCCTTATTTTTCTCCCAACGCAATTTCTTGCGTTTTGTCTCCTTTTAATTTAGATATTTTTTTCGTCTAGTCCGCAGCAAAGCAGAATTCAATAATCCGGATGACTTACAACTTGTTGACTTTTTCTGCGGCGTCTTCGCCGTTCAAGTGGCAGAATTAAGTAACATTTTCCCGTCGTCCTGTGGTCATTTTTATTTATACTTTGTCTCTTTTTTCAGACTTGAGCAAGACTTTCAGATGATAAAACATATTCACTCAATAGAACGTAATTTCAGCGAGTAAATTTTCTCTTTTCAGTAGCAGAGAAAATATGCGGATGTCGCAGCAGGGGAAGTTTCTGCTTCTTCTCCTTTTTTTATGCTTTTGCGTTTCAATTCTCATAGAGAACGTGTAATAAACGTCGGCAAGCATAAAAGAAGTAACGATCCGGAAATTCGGGAGGAGAGAAGAAATGCTAGAGGAAACTGAGGGACCCAAGGTTCTCATTTTCTTGCTGCATGTCTGTAGGGAACAAAAATAACGACTAACCTATAAAAAGGGGGCGGAGCCAAGTCTGGGCTAGGGTGTTAGTTAATCTTTTCTGTTTCATTTCTCCTTTTTTATGGGATTTTTTCCCTCCGCAGTCTTACTTTCTTCGTGACATTCGTGAAGAGGGATCTCTTGCTTGTTCTTCACCATCTTCACAGTTTTTTGTCTTTGGCGGTGTCTTTTCCGCCTCCGGTGGTTGGTTCAACGAGACCAAATCGACGGTAATGGGGATATTGACGACTTTTACGCTGCTTTTACGTAGTTTCACTCTCACAACCCCTGTCGGTACCGTTTTGGGGTAATGTTGTGGACTTTAAAGAAGGAATGTGAAGTTTTACAAGTCTCTGATGAGCGAAATGGAGGAATTTCGGGAAATTCTACGAAATGGGCGTCTTCAAATAAACAGAAAGCAGTTTAATCGATAAAATGACAAGTAGTGCTGAAATGTATGGAGTGTCAGTGTTTTGGACAGGTTTTGAACGCTAGACTTTAATTATGCACAAATTTGTGGGCAACCGCCATGCTTCATGAAGTTATGACAAACCCTAAGCCGGTACAACACCCGTAAGAAAGTGAGCAAACTTTCTAAAATGTTAAAATGCTTTGGATGTCAGTGTTTTGGACAGATTTTGACGGTAGACTTTAACTGTGCTCAAATTGTGGGCAGACGCCATGCTTCGGGAAGTAATGACAAACCCTAACCTGATACAACATCAATAACAAAGTGAGTAAACTTTTTAAAATGTTTTGCATGTCAGTGTTTTGGACAGATTTTAAACGGTAGCACAAATTGTGGGCAAACGCCATGCTTCCGGAAGTTGTGACAAACCTTAACCCGGTACAACACCTATAAGAAAGTGAGCAAACTTAAGAATACCAAGCTCTATCTTGAAGATGTACTAGTCTCAAGAGCTGAAAAGCTGCGAAGCCACGTTTTCCAAACCCTACCTTGATACAACCTCCCCTGAGGACGCAAGCCAAACGATGGCAGTTCTTACTAGCAACACATACGTCAGAGGGCAGTGAAAGAACGCGTGGCAATCTACGTTTCTTCTTCAACTTTTGTGACTTAAGGAAAGAATGCATTGTAGAGGTTCTTTCCCGTTGAACTGCGGCGGCCTAGGGTTTGTAAAAACCGTACCCAGAAATGTTTATGAAACCCAATTGGGCTACTGGGTATAATAATCGTAACTTGAGGTCAATGAGTCCGCAACTTCCAGTCTAGTACGAAAAAGTAACAGAACAGAAGTCTAAAAAACGTTTCCAAAATAGCAATTTATTTACATGTCGCTTTTGGGACGCAGTTTTTCAAAAAATAAGCATAAATAAGGCAATTTGTTTATTCTATTAAATAGCATTACAAGACATGCTTCCCAAAAGTTCTTGGAATCTGTTGTAAAAATGTTTTAAATACCGTTTTAATTTTCCAAACACTTTTCTATAAATTTATAAATAGCTCTTAACAGCGTGAATAAAACAAAAGAGGGAATGAAGATTCATGGGGAATCTTTTCCAAAGGACCAATCGATGCAAATTCGGTCTTTTTTATGGCAACCCGATAACTTAACAAGAGAAAGTTGGGACCCAGGCCACCCAGCGAGCTTCCTCCTCCCTGTTTTGAATATTGAACGCGTCGTAAAACGGAGAATTCATTCC
The DNA here is from genome assembly GCA_020615345.1 of Triops cancriformis. NCBI lineage: Eukaryota > Metazoa > Arthropoda > Branchiopoda > Notostraca > Triopsidae > Triops > Triops cancriformis. The sequence continues at coordinate 5,679 of JAHZNP010000789.1, forward strand.
ATTAGAACTAAACTGTACGAAGTTAGTCATTTCCTGTTTTTATTTTCTCATTTGGAAGCTGAGAAAATGAGCTTCTCTTCCCAAATGATGCTACAGGGTTTGTAAACTCCGTTACCGTTCGTGATCCCGAGCTGCACAATTTCCCCAGCGCCATGAAAACTATCATGAGGACTCTAAAGCATGTTCTGAAGTCAGTTTGCTATTACGTTCTGCAGGTATGGCTGTCTCGGAGAGATAACTCCAAAGAGGCGTGGCCAAGCACGCATTTCCGTTGTCCGCTGCACTCGTTTCTTAGCATTGACGCACAACAGGACAACGGTTCTGTCGAGTTTTGTTGCCGCCAGTTGATAAAACGAAAAGTGGAAAGGCTCGGACTTAAAGTATTTCCTATTAGCAATACGTTGGACAAAGTCCGGAGCGCGCATAACACGTAGGACCAGAGAGAATAGAGAAAATAAGAGAAATCCTTATTCTGTGCCTGCGGCGGTGGGCGGAGCTTCAGCTATACCCTACGGCGACGTTATTTCAAGTCGTCTTATCTCAGGAACAGGGTATCGTAGAACGTTGCAACAAACGGTGTTGCATCCGTCAACTTTCAGCTGGTACTTTTACTGTACAAGCGCTACGTGTTATGGTGACACCATTTTTTTGTGTTTTACAATTTGACACGAAAATGTTAGACGGAAAAGCGTCTATTCGCTGTACTTGTATATGAGATATTGACTAATTGCGAGCATCACAAGTGCATTTTATTAATAAAGTAAAGATGTGAACGTTATGGAAGGAAAACATGTATAGAAACTGAGCTTGTTTTCTTCTGCCGACATATAGCCTCATTTAAGATTTAAGCCGCTAAAAAACTAAAACAAAATATTACGATGCTTCAACTGACGTTAACTTTGAAACCTTTTATAAGATTCGACTTAAACTGCAAAAGTATTTATTTATTATTGAAGTTGACACGACTTAAAAGTATTATATTTTTAAATAACTGAGAAGATTTGGCTGTGGAAAAATAATTTTGAATTTCACTTAACGTGATCTCATTTCACTTGGATTTCTATTACTTCCTTTCCTCTGAAAACGGATAACGGATGATTAGAAAACGGATAATTTGGTTCGTGGTCTATAATCCGTTTCATAAATCATGATCGCGATGCGGAAAGGCCTGTAGCGCAAGTATAGATGATTGACCCTGATGAATTATTAGGCACGGATCAAGATCGTGATCCAAAACCACCAAAAATGGATCACGATCCGTACCTGGATCATGACCCAGTCCAATTCACCGCGCAGTGAATTGGACTGGGTCATTGTACTATTTAGATCACAAAAGCTTCTTTATTTGCCGACCACTGCCAACAATTAATCTGAGATATGTAAATGATATCATAATCATCGTGTCATATTTTTAAATCATTGTTTGTTAGATATTTCAAACGCTGCGAACGATTTCGGTAAAACAATTGATTTGATTAATATTGAAAAAATATGGAAATTGATGCAAAAACATAGACTGATACAAATTTTAACACAGGTGGACATTTTAAAAATTGATACAAATCTTAAATTGGATGATAAATGTAAACGAATTTTTAACATTGATAAATTTTTTTACATTGATAAAGGTTTTTAAAATTGATAAAATAAATTTTGTGAAGAACATTTGCAATTTAAGTATAACACTTACGAACTGAAAAGAATGTACTTTTTGTGGAAAAAAGATAAACCTTATCAAACTCATTGTAAAATCATTGAAAAACTCCACATTCCCAACTTTCTGGAACTTCTCCAATTTAATATTCCTTTTTAATTCTGAATGGCAAAAAAAAATCTATTCTAAATTTTCGTTCAAGCCCGAGGACATGAAGACACGCGGAAAAATAGCACTAGCGAAGTACTTACTCACGGAAGTCGATAAGGAATTACTTTTTACAGTACGAGGAGCTTAAAGTAATCAGCTTTTGTCGATTTTCTTGCGTTAATATAAATTCGCAATTAGAGCGCGAGCACCAACGGCATAATCCCGTAAAAGATATGCAAAGGGAAGAGCACAGAAGGTAAGGGATTTAATTGTCGGTGCACAAGAGAGACCAGGGAGACTTGTTAGGGAGGAGAGAAGGAGAAATGGAACAATAGCGAATGAGGGACGAAACAAAGAGCACTCATTACCTCGTCTAACCCTCTTTCTTTTTTCTACAAAAGAACGCAGTTTATAAACGTGTGTGTGTATGAGACTCCTTGTAAAGACGAAAATTCCAGGGCCCAGCCAAAGCAGTTGTCATTATATTCCGTTTCACCACTTCATCTCGAGTCCTTTTCCGGTGAGTTAGACGCCAAGTGGAATTCTCCAGCATGATAAATCCCTCCTGAAATGGTGAAAAAAAGCCCCAGAAGAATATAAAAAGTTTTTTTTTTACAGTCTCGTTATTAGAGACTCCAGAGCTGGTAGTTTAGAGGGAAATTTAGCTGTTTATTGTTCCGTGCAATCTTTTCTCTGTGTGTCTGCCAATTGCGAATGAAACAGGTCATTAGCGTTTGAAGGGAAATAACCAAAGTACTCCAAAATTAGACTTTCTTCGAAAGTGAAGAGGAGGATTGGTGCGGAGTTGGAATCGCGAGTTGGGCTCACTTTGGGATCTGGGCAAAGAAGTTCGTCCAGATCGTGAGAGGGTGGCGGGGGGTGAAGTGAAGTTGAAAGGTTGAATGGCTGGGAATGAAGGGGAAGCAAGTGTTGGATTAAAAGGCCTATGAAAATCGATTACATCCTGCACTTGAAATAGTGAGGCGTTGGACGGGGACTTGGGGACGAGGAGAGAAAAAGGAAGCGACTCTCGCGGTATTCAATAGCGCATGTGTGCGTGTGTCTCAGACTATTGGTCTTGTGCCGAGTGGATGAGGATGCTGGGAGCCGAAAAGGAGAGAAGAGTCTCCAGCGAGGAACGTAGCTTTGGACCATTAGTAGCGGCTTGAGGACGTATCAAGACGGCTAAGCCCTCCCGGTACTTGCCGATACGTGGTGTGGGCCCCAGCGCTGGTCGCAGAGTGTTCGGCGAAATTGAGAACGACAAGCCAGAAAGAGAAAATTGGAAAGAGGCACGTGAGGAAGTTCTGGTGTGAATAAGAGTGTTACAACTGAAAAAGAGGCCCCGGGAAACGAAAATGTAGAATTTCCGCTCGGGGGAAAAAATTGCGTTCGTTACCCAGGGATCAGAGAAGCTGATGGAAGTTCGCCATGTTTCTTTTGATTGCGCTGTACTGGGGTAAGCTATGCCATTATCGTGATGCATGTCCGCACTGCGTCGCATTGTGGTCGCGTTTTCTAGGGGTAAAACCCCTCCCGGGGGGTTAAGGGGGTAGCGAGTGTGAAGGCATGCCAGTGGTGGAAGTAGTGCTTTATTGGCGCTCGTGGTGTTAGATGAATGTCTCTACCCAGGAAATCACACTTCGGACTTACCCAGTTGGCTTTTGTTCACTTTATGTTACCGACTCTTCGATTCGTATTCGAAAAGTCGTTTGTCCTAGGTCGTTAATCTTGTTCTTCCAGAACCTGGAAACCTCTTTTTATATATCCCACACATTTGTCAGAAATGCGAGTACGATACAGACCTACTCGAGTACTGTGAAATACAAGCCACGTCCAAGAACTCTCTCTTACCATTTGCTCAAACAAAGACTTTGTATTTCTTCGGAAATAATGAATACTAGTTTGAGGATCGTCTCCGGTGACTTTAATATCCCGGCAGAAAGACTCGACTCGAGTTTTGAAGTATCCAGTACTAGGACTGTTCAATTCCGCTTGAAATTCTTGTGACTTTGATCTATTACACGTCCTATTTTATGTTTAAAATAACGACGAAATGATTGAAAAACCTTATTGTGCCAGAGGCAGTGGGCGGAGCTGCAAGAATGCCCTAAGGCCACGATAATTTAACGTACTTTATCTTGGGAACAAAGTATCGTAGAAGGACGAAACAAACTGTGTCTCACTCGTGGAATTCCATGTGGTACTATTTATGAAAGAAGCGTTTTTTCCGAAAACAACGAATACCAGTGTAAGTCTTGTTTCCGGTGGCTTTAATATGCCAGCAGAAAGGCTCGACTCGAGTCTGTTAGTGTCCAGCACTTACGACCGTTCAATTCAGCTTGGTAGTTCTGGCGAGATTGACATACAAAACGTCCTATTTTTGCGCAAAATAATGAAAAAAGGAAGCGAGGACTTTACTATGTGCCCGAGGCAGTGGGCGGAGCGAAATACATTCCCTTAGGCTACATTATTTTAACTTGCCTTATCTCGGGAACAAAGTACTGTAGAACAACGCAGCCAACTGCGTTTTATTCGTCGACTTCTGGCTGGTACTTTACGAAAGAAGCTTTTTACGTTATCGCGGTGCAATTATTTTTAACGAAGTTTGAGCTTTTCATAGACCAATTTGTTTGAAGAAACAGTGCTTATTCAAGCAATGGTTTGCGGATGGCTTGCAAACCTCTTTTGTGTGTGTCGTCTGGTAAGAAGCAATAATATTGCTTCGCTGGTTTGCGTACGAGTTATTGTTTGATAACCGAGTTCGGTAACTGAACTGCCAAGGCAACAGGCATGGTCTCGAGCCAGGAGAGCTTTGTTCACCCGTACTCCCGGTCCCTCCCGCTCCCACCTAACCCTGCTGATGAGCTAGATACACTATAGGAGGGTTGTCACGTTCCTCTCATCAAACACAGCAATGATCCTTGTTCAAAGGTTTTGATCTAGTTGGCCTCAGGAGAACAAGGATCATCAGTATGAAGAGGCAAAGGGAACTAAAGAACAACAAGATTGAAGGGTTGGGGGGAGAAAAGCGTTGAAATTACTCTGCAGTTTCCTTTTCGTTCTTTTTTTCTCGCAAAAAAGATCGATCAATCTCTAATGAACGATCCTTCGCTACAAGGCTTGGCCGAATTTTTGTCTGTCCCTCTTCAGGTCTCCGTTTGAGATAAGACATGTTCTTCTTACTATTCAAAGTATCTTTTTAAAGAAATGCTCTTCCCAATTCGTCCCTTTAGAACTTAACCATCGCTTTTGTGTCGTGGAAATCGATAAAACCATTGAAATTATTCCGAGATCGGTTGAATAAGTCCCAGGTTCTCCTGCCAGTAGTTTACCTTCGTGCTCCGGTAGCATTAAGCCTTCTATTCACCGAGGTGAAAGCAATGTTCGCCAGACGTGTCTACTCTTAGTTAATAGAAAGAAATTCGCATTCCTGGGGTTTTCCTCCACTCCCGTGGAATTTACTGTTATACAATTGAGGAAGAAAATTACGTTTTACGACTCACTTTTTCCACAGTCCCCCCAATTAGACTACAAAAGCCTATCATTTACTTATTGTCCGCGATGTAGAGGCTCTTCTCGCGTGAAAAGGAAAACATCTCAAAGGAAGAAGAATGTGGCACCCAGGATAAAAAAGTCTCTTTATTTTCCCCCAACCCAGAAAATAGAGAGAAAAAAGGGTCGGTGAAGCGTCAGCAGGAGAAGCACGAACAAAGCTAAAATGAGACGGTATTACACGATTTTGCCATCTGAGTTTCAGGCTTTATCGAGGCAGCCAACAGTGGGCGACACCGCAGGCATCACTTGGCATATATTATTTAAAAAAATATGATTTTTTTTTGTGTGTGTGCGCGCAGTACGCTGACGATCTGGGGAATACTTGGGGGAAAAAGAAGCGAGCGAGCATATATGTGAAGAGCTTAGCTCTTCTAACGTGTTTTTCACATTCGTTTAAATCATCTACAAGGTCTTTTCGTCCTCTTTTTTTGCGGCAAAGTGGATAACAAGGAAGAAGGATACACGTCGCTTGTAGGTGCAGCCGGTACCTTGCATAGTACTGGCATTGAAGAAGAAGGAAAAGGCACCTCAGGGAACGCAAGCCACGCGTAAGTTGCCAGTCTGCCGCACGGTTAAGCCACATCATATGCTTGCCTGGCTGGCTCCAATGCTTAAGTAGCTTGCTCCATGTTATCACGCTCCAAGGTGTGAAACCCTACGTGTGAGCTGTGAAGAAAAATCGAAGCCAGCTGTCAAATAGCTAGTTTAGGGCCACAGTGCCACGTTTCGGGGGTTATTTACTTTGGGAAACATAAAATGGCGAGAAGGGCCGTTTGGGAGCAAAAAATGGAGGGGAAAATCGTTAGAACAACTTTCCGAGCTATTAGAAACCAAATTTGAGGTGAACGGAAGGGAAAATTAACGCCGAAAGGGGAGGAGCCTTGTCTGACGCGGTAAGCGGACGTTTCCCAGTAGGAAGTCTTGCAAAAACGCTGCACTCTTATTGGTGAACTGGAATACGTTTTATGATTATGATTTTATCTCTTATGTATTTTTGTGTTTATTTGTTCTTACTGCTATTTTTTTCGTTCATTTGTTTTACTGCTATTTTTCATTTTTTCGTTCATTTGTTTTACTGCTATTTTTTATCTTTATTTTCATTTTAATTATTTTTGTATTGTTTTTTTATAAGATATCTTTTAGTTGTTTGAATTCTAGAAATGAAATTGGCCCAGAGAAGGGAGTAGCTTCCGGAACGGATGTTTTCGTAAAAGTCTGTGTACCAAGTTTAGTCCCGCCCCTTTGCGAATTGTTGAGTTTAACCTTCGAGAAATCTTGGTAAACCTAACAAGGATTTTCGCCTGGATTCACAACGAGTAAAACTAGTAACAATTCTAGGAAAACCGTAACAGATTTTTAAAACGGTGAAAAGGGTGGCGGGGCTTGAGGTGGTAGGCGGGGCTTGTCTTACTTGTCGGAAATGAGACTTCGAGGAAAGATAAATGGCAGAAAATGGTCGCGAAACTTCCAAGATTAAGTAGGAAACGAAGATTTATAGAACTTGCTTATTAAATGAGTTCAGTCACAATGCGATATCAAGACCCTCCCACAGAGGTGGAGCTTAGTGTCCTCTCCCAGCCAAGGAGTTACGATGCTTAATATTGCAATCTTCAAGTAAATTACTGTCTTGGGCGTCCTAGAGCCAGTACAACGTTCTTCATTAGACCCCCTAACGATACGAGTCACTTTTATGCAGAAATAAACGTCCGAGGGGGTGGAGCTTTACAACAACCAGGCGTGGCTATGCTGTTAATCAATCCTTATCGTCTCTTGTCATGTCAAGACATATAACTCAACGTCCTAGAAACTTCAAAATTAGGAGAAGGACTCAACGTCACAACCCCGCCCATGTCAACCAAATCGTCCCAAGGGGCGGGGCGTAGTAAACTCCTTAACCTATGAGGCAAACTGAAAGGAGCTTTCCAGTTTATTTCACGTCGACTTTTTTTCGATTGAATTTCAATAGCTGGAAGCTTAGAGCACAGTACTCTTTAAGATTCCCAGGGGGCGGAGCTTAGCTTCAAACCGTCTCCCGAGCTCGCGTAACAAAGGCAGCTGGTCCCGGAAACGTTAAAAGCGTGTTATTGGCCAGGAACCGGGTTTGTAAATCGTCGGAAGTGCAGCGCCGGAGCAAATTGATTTATGGGGTTGTTATCTTGTTCTAATTACCAATTAGAAGTGCATAACGCTTCGCACCCCCGGGCGATCGAAAGTGCTGACACTCCACCGAAAGCAGACACCTTAAACTCAGCGTACATAAAAGCATAGAAATTAGTGCAAAGCGCAGTAATTTCCATTCTCCGTTTTCTCATTTCTGTTGCTGCTTCAGTTCCCTCCTCGTGCAAGTTGTCACTATGCCCCCAGGGGCGTGGCCAGCTTTTATGCCAAATCTGCAGGCTTTTTTTCCTACACTTAATTTTTGACAGTCCTTTTCTACGAGTTTGATGTGTCCAAATTTCTCAATGCTGATATTAAAAAATATCGTGAGCTTGGAGGAAGATTCTAGTGAACAATCATTAGAACTAGATGCCCTTCCTTTTTTCAGTACATTTCAGTACCGGGACAGATCGGACCTCGTGCTCTTCCTCATAAGAAAATTACGCAATTGATTTTTGAGTTCTGCTACAAATTGCATTTATGTATTTAAATAATTTGAAAACACCGAAAGTAGTCGTGTAATAATAATTATGTTAATTTATTTATGGTGAACTACACTTTTTAGTTTTGTTGCAAATTGCATTAAAGTATTTTAATAATTTAAAACACCAAAAGAAGTCGTTTAATAATTAAATGAATTTATTTATAGTCAACCGAACTTTTTTTATTGTTATAGAATGTACTAAAAGTATTTCAATCATTTTAAACGCCAGGTAGTCATGAAATAATATTTACGTTAAATATGTTATTGTCTTTCTGTGACAGACCACGTTCTTACATTATAAGCTTCGGGACGTAAGGTTAGCATAAACTGTAACTGTTTGGTTCCAATTATGACCAAACGATACTAAATTTCTTCGTATTCTTTTTCCAGTTCATACCTAAGCATTGCCCTTGTTATTGTATCGCTCGTCTGACATTAATTTAGGTAATTGGGATACACATTTCACGAAGTAACCTTAATGTGAACGCTTAAATTTAGTAGAAACTAAAAATAAAACAATAAAATTGGACACTTCTGATAAACATAGCACGGAAACTGGAGGAAAGCGGCAGGATGAGATGCACTGTTAAAAAAGGTGAATTTACAGTGCAGCAGAAATTAAAAGGACTTTACTGTAAAAATACTTTGAAAAAAGTTTTCTACCACAAAAAACGTTTTTGTAAGTATGTTGACAGTGAAGTCCTCATAATTTTTTGCTCCACAACGAATCATTGTAAATTCACAAAATAATGTTTTACAGTGTGTATAGGGGGGAGAGCAGCTCGTCCAGACATGGGGCACCTCCGGTCACTCGAGTTATCCAGCGACACACGGCAGTAATTTTCGTACTAAAAATCCTGCATAAAGTTATCGTGTAGATAGTTCTTGCGAGTAAAGAACTGCTAGTTCTCTCGCACCGTTTTGGAAGTTATGCATGTTTCTGTAAAAATCGGAAGCGTAACTAAATATCCCCTACTTCACATCAGTTTTGTTTTAATCCTATAGGTATACATTTTTTTACTCATTAAGACTCCTGAGCAAGTTGGTAGAACAGGTTAAAAGTTGAAAAGTTAGAGTTCTAAATCTTCCTTTTTGTATTCCGACTTTCTGATTTTTAACGTTCAGAATGGTATGCAGGCACATTTTGACAGATAGTTAACGTAAACGCTTTGCCTTTGCATTTTGGTATCTGAAGTCTGCTTTCATTGTCTGTACTCTTTCCCCGTAGCAGTGATGGCTAGCAATCGACGAAGAAAGAGAAAATTTGCCGTACTTTATGAGAACGTGGAGAAAGCAGCGAAGGAAGGGCTTAAAAACATAAATAGCGAAAGATGCCGACTTCTCAAATTGACTTTAAGAGACAAAGTTGAGTGTCCAAAACAATATTAAGTAAGAGCAGTCTAAAAGCAACCGAGAAATATTTGAAGTTGCAAACGCAAATGAAACCATAAAGCAAAGATTGGTTACGCAAAATTTTTCCGAATTCTTTGACGACCTATGGGCCATCTAAATGAAGTACGAGTTCAAGAGAGAAAGAGTATGGAACTGTGACGAAACAGAGGTCACTATAATTTAGACAACCCAAGAGTCATAGCTTCGAAAGGATCGAAGCAGGTCGATCATGTTTCCACAGCAGAAAGGCAAGAACTGGTCACCCTCGCCTGTTTTATAAATGATACAGGAGGGACTATTCATCAGTGTTCACTTTTCCACATGTGCATTATACAAGTTAAAAATATTCCTGATATTGCCACCAAAATACAGTTGCGGCCAAAGGTCCGAATATTTTTGTACGCTACTTTTCCATTATATTATTTTCCTTTCGTTTCGCTTCAGGTGTAAAAATGTCGTTTGTTATACTACTAATAGATACCTCTTGTTCAACGGCTACAATTTTTCCAAAAACTGGCCTGCCCAATCTCATGCCGCTGTTTTTTAATAATTTTGTTTTCATCTTTGAAAATTAATGCGTTTCAGCTTTTAGGCAAGGTCTTTGATTGAGAGCAGAGATGAATTTTTTTTACCGCAGCACATCTTCGGGAACTTTGAATGAAAGTTCTCGTTCTTCATACTTCGAAGTTTGTCATATGGAAATCGGCAGATTGAGAGAGAAGGTTCTCTACTCTGTTCTTGGGCCAGAGAAACTAGTAATTCTGAAACTAAAAAGGACGAATCTCTCTCTCCTCCTTCTCCCCCATTTCGAGCTATCACTTTGTCATTTCTCTTTTCCGATCAATAACTTTCAGTCAAACTTGGCCTTCAATAAGAGAAAAAACTTGCGTAGGCAAATCTGCCCACGAATTGAAAGACTGGGGGGCCTAAGACAAGAAAAAGAAGACGAAGAAGAGGAAGTCGCCTCTTCACTCCTCTCTAAGTCCTTTTTTTATTTTTATCTTCTTACGCTTTTTCCTTTTCTCATTGAAAAGTTCTTAGTCCTTCTAAAGAAAGAAAAATGTAAAAGCTCGATGTAAATGAATAAAGATTAGTTGCTTGGGCACCCACCGTCTGGTTTCGTAACGTTATTTGCCCTCAAGTGAAGACCGGTAAGAGGATAGGCAATGAGAACCGCGAAGACCAGAATTTTTAAAGAATAATCTTTCTCATGGGATGAAAAATGAACGTACGTAGTGTGTCATCCATCCTCGCGGATAATAAACTAGATATTAGTTTCCCCACCACCTCGTCTTGCCAACGCCGAACTCGATACAGTAGCTCATTACTCTCAGCGACAAGTGGTAATGAAGATCGCGTATGGCAGAGACATTATCCGGCTTCTGGGGACGGAAGATGTCTTTTAAACTGTATTTTGGGGTTTGGCGTCCCAGAACTCAAGACGATTTGACGCGAATTTGATACAGTGCGACCTGCAAACCAGGAAGGTCATTCTAGTCACCTACGCAGGGAATTCTTTACTTGACAAGAGTTTTGCAAGGTTCTGGATGTTACGCTGAAGAGAAATAGGCATTTAGCTCGTTTCCTAAAAAGTTTTGTTTATGCTGACGAGAAAGAATTCACTTCAGTCGGATTCTGCTGGGAACAGAGTTTCGTTTCTCTCACTAAATTGACCTTTAAATGATTAACTTGGCTGAAATTCACGAAAAATAACATAATGTTTCAAAAAGATACTTGAACCTAAGCATTAAAACGTTATGTTGAAGAAACGCGCATCGAGTTGAGCCTATCACCCTGTACTTTGATGTATTGAATGTGCAAAATATGGCAAGTGGTATTAGTTTCGAAGCGTCAAGAAAGAAGTTCCGAAGGCGCATATTCCTTAATCACGTTATATTGTGAAAAGAGGCGTTAAGCCACGAAAACGGAAGCTAAAATCAACCTTAAGCGCAACTTTTTTTCGATTGACCCAACCGCAAGGACCATAGTCCCTGCTCCCGTCCCGTGTTAAAGCGTTAGGCTTTTCTTGCAAAAGCGCACACTAAACTCGACCTTAACCTTTTTGTCGTCATGCAGCTCTGGGTATACTTTCTGGAATAGCCGAAAAATACTTGAAAATACTCAGTTGGTTTTTGAAAGAGTGCTTCTATATTTCAACAAATCACGTCGACAGTAATGTTGCAGTGAGCGCAATCTAGTGCGCAAGTTATAGATCATTTACAAAAAGCTCATAATACATTTTCGAACTGAATTTGAATTGTATGACTTTTTAACAAATGAAAAACCTGAAAATCAGGCGAACTTGTATAAAAGAAGTTGTGTAATATTTTCAGTCTTTGTTGAAAACGAAATGGGGAAAATATCTCGATTTCCACCCACTCAAGAATTGGAAACATTGATTTTGACTTAGTCTTCAATTTGAAGATCCCTGAATTATTTGTCACTTTAACTTTGTGGGTGTTTCGATACAAAAGTCTCGATAATCAATAGATGTGCTTGCTACAAAAGCAAATATTTTTTCGCGCTAATAGCAATTGTAACTTTTTAAGCAAATTGTAGGACGTTTTCTTTTAGATTCAGAATGACACAGTTCAGTGCAACATGTCAACACGTTTGATTATCGGCTAGCCATGCCAATTAGCTTGATTGGTAGATTGATTTTTGATTATGATGGGTAAGTACCCATCAAATGACTGGAAATATAACCACCCTTGAGAGATTTATGCCTCACCATAGCTACCAACGAGCTTTGCTCACACTATTTAACTCAATCTTACGGGACATACGGGTTCAAAAAGCCTACTAACATTTTCTACCGCACTGAGGCGCTGGTGAAGAGATTTAACTGTCATTTCTAATAAAGTATTGTGACACAAAGCGGTGACTGCTTACAGATTAAGTTGAAGTAGTTTTTTTCTCCGCTCGTAAGAGACAGTATGAGAAGCTTTGGTGGTATTTATCTGCCCATTAGGGTTTGTTTGCCTTATGAAGAATTGTTCAGCGACGTTTTACCGAGGAAAATGGAATCTTTCAAACCCTCCTTGAGCTCTGTGCTTTTTTCCCAGAAGTGAGCGTTTTTGTGTCAAGGTGTTTGGGACTTAAAACTCCGGCGAAATGGAGTATAAAATTCTTATCAAAGCATACTGGCAAGAATCTTTTATCCTTTATTATTTCTTGGCTATTTTTTCGTACAGCGTTTAACTTTGATAGAAGCTTTTTTCCACGTCAAGTAGTAAGTTTCTGAAAGACAAAGTATGAAGTTGTGTCAAAAACAGACAAGGATCTTGATGCTTTCTTTTTGGCGGGAGAGGCTTAAGAGATCGCATCCATATTTCAGTAACTTTTTTCTGAGCTTGGGCAAAAAGATACGAAAGATAAATAGCTCTAAAACCGAGTTCCACAAAGTTTTCTGAGACATTTTTTTACCAAAATCCGTTTTAGAGTGAAGACCTGAGCCAAATTCAAGCCACTGGGGTGAATTGACATATTTAGTTCAGTTGACGCTTATTTGGCTTGAAACGGGGTTAATTTTTTCCTTCAGTGTGCATTAAAAGTGACGAAATTAGTTTTAGGCTTTACGAACGCGTGCTAAGCTTGACTCTAATGTATTTTCTGATCAAGCATAAGGATCATTTTCCGTGCTCTCGCTTAATGATAGAGCTCAGGAGTTTGCGTGTGAGGGCGCACGCTAAACTTAACCTTAGTGTTTACAAATCAGAACACTGCAAGAGCTGCGTAAACTCGATCTGATGAACGAAACGAAAGATCTTATGATCTTACGTTTACAAGTTTGTTCACATTAAAGTTTACTCGATGAATTTGAATTAAATTCAATTAAGATGAAGTGAATATGATTTGTGTCAGGTCACAGCTTCAAATTTGTTCTTGACGTACACAAAAATTAATTGGAGTGGGTTAAATTGACTTGAAAAAGACTTCAGATAACTTAAACAGTTTAAAGTAATTGACTTGCAAAGTTTCTCGGATTGAAATATTACACAACTAATGTAGGAGAAATTGAGCTTATCTTAGACCGAATGATTTTTGACATGCTCCTTCGCAATGAGAACTACAGATCGACAGTGAAGAATATTAAGTTATATAAATACTTGAACTGTAAAAGAACAATTGTAACTCTGTTGCTATTTTGACCGAATTAAGAATGTTACATTTCATATTTGATCACATTGATTTCACCTTATTAGAAATCAAAATTTGAATCGAATTTTTTTATAGATTTGGCCAAATTTGCCAATGATTAGACAAAAGATTTCTGTCTTGTAACATTAATCAATGCTTCACTACGATCCATAAAATAATCTATTGGATGCGTTCGTTACAATGTTATTCGAGCCAGCATTTGGAAATTTGTTACTAAACGAGTTCGTGTGGTCCAGTATGTTTTTAATCTTTATTTACACAAGGACATCACAAATGTGTTCTTTAATGCTCTGGTAAGCTAACAGTTCAAGTGAAATTGTGACCAATAGAAATTTATGCCCCTTTTAAAAACAAATTTGTCACAATTTATTTTTAAAAATGAAGAAAACACACAGTGGTTGTTTTCTGTAAATTGTATCCAGAATATACAGCAATTTGTTGTATCTTTGTACGACACCTTGTTCTTCAGAAAAGGCAAGTTGATAAGCGTCGCCTGGGGGTATTCTGTGAGTTCCGCCCACTGCCTGGGGTGCAAAACAAGTTTCTCTTTTTCTCTTGTTGTCAATAGCATCTGCTGTGAATGCACTAGAGTTTGTCTAAATATCTCTTTTACAAAATGTTTCCAATCCAAATATGTCTAACTCGATTATTTTTCGAAAATATTTTAAACTGATTTGAATCGGTTTGTCTTAAGAGTACTTGTGAATTTGATTCACACTTGCTGGCCTTTCTAGTGAATCTGCACAGATAACGACCCTTCGATTAATTAATAGATACAAAGTCTGACATAGTCCAAAACGTAGTAAACTTACATGTACTGTACATGGGACGCTAATTGACGATGTAATTGCAGAAAAGCTTGCAAGTACGTTGCTTATTGTTCAGAACTGTGGAGATGTCAGTACATTCCACCATTTCTTGTTAACTCTCTGTCGCGCACCAGAGTCCAATTACCTTCGAACTTAACTCGCCGTCTACAAGAAACTTGAACACCTTTCTAGTTTTGCATATTTTCAAACATGATAGATTATTTGAATCCAGACTTCAAAGGAAACAATTCTTTATCGAACGCTACCAACTTGTTTTTCTGTAATATAATAAACGTTAATAGCAATAACAATTATCTCGCAGTTTGTTTCGAACAGGGTTACTTTTACTGTAAAAAAAAATAATTTAATACGGAAGGACTAAACCGCCAGGAAGGAAATTCACAACTTAAAACAAGAAGAAATAAAAAATCACGGTAATGTAGTCTACTTAAGTGCCATTACCACTTTTTCAGGTTATTACTGAAACTTTCATTGCGTCACTAGTGGCGTTAAACTCAGGCAATATCCTCCGAGAAACTAAAGGTCTCCTCTCTTTTTTTCAGCCCACTTTTTGTCTTCAAACTCCCTCCGCTGGTACTCTCATACGAACGGTAACTTGAAAAGAAGGCCATATTAATGGAAAATCAATAAACTCATAAAGCATCCCAGCTCCCCAACTCAAACCCGTCAATTTCCAACGCCGCGTTTAGAGGTTTCCTCCTCGTAACCAAGTTGCCAGTACTGCACGGGGCCTGAAAGCAACTTGTTTTCACACCTGTTTGTTCCTAACACCCTCTTTAGTTGCCAATCTAAACACTTTACGCTCGCTTTTCCCCTCTCTTTACCCTGCCGGGGTAGTTTTCAGGGTTAAAGCACGTAAAAGAGGGAAAAATGGGTCCTGGATGACGTTTAAGGACTGGAACGTGGGGAGGACCCATTTATTGAGAATTTTAGCTTGACTTGAAGCTTTTTTTTAATTTTATTTTTTTTATAGCGGCTATTAATGTAAGAATTGGGTGTTGGGAGGAGAAGCAGGGTGCAAAATGAAGCGAAAAGACGGAACACGGTTATTGATCCGTTGTAGCATGAAGATCATGCATAATAAGACGTGTTGTTGGGCTGAGAGAGAAAGACGTTTTC
Source organism: Triops cancriformis (assembly GCA_020615345.1). Taxonomy (NCBI): domain Eukaryota; kingdom Metazoa; phylum Arthropoda; class Branchiopoda; order Notostraca; family Triopsidae; genus Triops; species Triops cancriformis. Next base: position 21,184 of record JAHZNP010000789.1, read on the forward strand.
GGGAGAATGTTTCCTTGTTTTTTACTCATAATTTGGGAGAGAGGTATGAAGGCGAAAAAGAAAAAATAAGAGTAGAAAAAGGTAGTGAATTTTGAGTATTCCCGAAATTGAATCGCCTTCTGGGTGGAATAAAACATTTTGTTTTTATTTGCGTTATTTTTTGTTAAGCGTTCCTCGCGCAAAGAATTTAATCATATTAGCTACCTTATCCTTAAGAAAACAAAGTACAATTGCGAATGTAATCTATTATTGATGTTCCCGAACCTCTTCCAGTCGTTACTTGACATTTGGGTGCAAATTCGTGCTATTAGCAAAAATTAATTAACACGTCTCCGAAGGAGACGAAAAGACGAAGACACTAAATAAAAGAGCAATTAAATGCGTACCGCTTTAATTATATTACAGTTGACTGAAAGTGTTTATTTTTTTATAAAAACAGATTTCGGTTTTGAGGGATGTCTTTGTTGTCTTATCTATTTGGCAAAAGTTTTCTGATTCAGTGAATATTAGTAAAGCCGTTTTGGGAAACCGCATTGCATAACAGCTTATTGGTATTAGCAAGCATAACTTTACCGCCAAAAAAGCTTTACAAAAATACATACAAGTGTTCGCGAAATCAACACCAACATTTGCCAATAACAGTTTGCAGTGGCACGAATCTTCTTACATTTTCACTCGTTGCTTAGAAAGGAAAAAGCTACGGTGTACATCAAAAGTCTCAGCCATACTTTCAACTGATTGTTGAAGGTAAAAAATGCTCTTTTATTTAGTTTCTTCCTGCTTTAATCTCCTTCGGAGATGCGTTCCAAGTGTTAGACAGTGCACGTGTTGCAATACCAAAAAACCGTTAGAACCTGTACGCCATCTAGTCTAGTGAACCATCACTTTCCAGCAAATAGCCGTTGAAAGTTCCCTATCAAACTGCGTATTCAGTTCTGTAACTTCAAACACTTCTGTCCAAACACACTCACAGTGAATGTTTCGAAACGTAGTACCACTTTATCAGAAAGTTGGGAAGTCATTCCTCTTCAGAAATTCTGTATTCCTCATTTCTCCTTCCAGGTTTCTGTCACGGATTCCTATCGGACTCTCAAGGGCCGCAGTTCTTGCATGACTTCGTGCCTGAAGTTTTGTTTTCCAGCCAAACAGGCGGCCATGTGGATTGTATGGCCCGAGGGCAGCCGCCGCCTGTAATTACATGGACCTTAGTACCTTCCAAAGGTTTGTCACTATTTTTTCCCTTTCTCTCTTTCTCCCACTTGAGTACCTTAAACTTCGTCTCAGTTGCTTCCTGCCTTGGTATATTAGCGAGAAAAAAGCAAGGAAGACAAAGAACTTTCTTTTCCCTATCGTTTTTCTCCATTTAATGATCCTTTTCCTCGCGTAGGCTACTATGGAGCCAATCCAGTGTCTTCCGTTCCGGGTCTTCGTCACGTGTCAGAAAACGGTAGCTTAATTTTCCCGCCTTTTTCTGCCGAACAACTCCGACCAGCCATCCACCAAAGTATTTACCGCTGCGTGGCTTCCAATCCATCTGGAAAGATTGTCAGTCCTGATATTCACGTCAAAGCTGGTAAGGAACTTCTTTTACGCCATTCCTTCCCTGTTTTCACAGTTTACTTGGTATGTGCATAAAGGCCGTATTCAGAACAATGTAATCCTCCACTTTAGTTTAAAAAAATTTATATATTTTTAAAGCAAGTCTTAAGAAATGTTTTAAAGCAAACATTTTTTAGCTTCAAATATGTTTAGAAGCAAGTTAGATTGAAAGATAAAGTTAGAGGTACTAAAATAAGAAATAAACACTAATTAGCGAAAAACTGAACTGTAAAATATGCGTAGAAAACATAATAGCATGGAGGGTAATCGATTATGGCAGCACCTTGGATTACTGATATGCATACATTACTGCTGCAGTGTATACATCTAGGAGTGTATGTCTTGCGAAGAAACTAAGAGTGAAGAGTGGAGGGTAATGTAGTAATTGAATGTATTAAGGTGTCTGGCAGAATTTCGAGGCCGTCGTCTACGACCAACGAGTTTACCGAGGCGACACGGCCGTCTTCCGGTGCCATATCCCCGCCAACGTGAAAAGTCACGTGACGGTGACTTCCTGGGTCCAAGAAGGCGGATATGACATCTTCCCGTCAGTCACTGGAGGTAAGATCCGGTTTTGCAATCTCGTCGAGCGCCTTTTCCGCTCTCTCGTACTTGCGAATTGGATTAACTATATCTTCAACTCGGCGGAGGATTTCTTCGTCAATTATTTCTGGTAATTTGACGTGAATCTTCGTGAACCGGGAAAGTAACTTTACGTTCAGAAAGCTAGGTATTAACTTTTACATAGTGTCACGAAAGGTTTCCTTCGGGAGTTGTCAAGAAATATTTCTTTCAACATCAGAAATTTGAGGCCCGTAGACAGTAGTATCGTGGTTCTCTTTGACGCGTTTGTTTTTCTCGCGTTTCTAGACGGACGACATCTGATTCTTCCCAACGGAGATCTTCACGTCTTACATGTCGGGATCGAAGACACCCAGCGACCTTACAAGTGCCGGGTAATTGACAAAATAACGGGCCAATCCTTGACCAGTACTCCTGGGAGACTCATCTTGCTCACCGGTAAGGGGCAAAGTAAACTTTTCTCTCCAATTGGCCAACTTTTTAGACTCGCAGTCCGATAAGCTAACGTTGACCTAACTTAAAGTTGTCCTAAGGTTAGAAATTCATGTGGGTTGACAAGTTAATTTAAATATTTCTATCCGATGGAATTGGATGCTTCCAGACAGTAAAGCAATTTCCGCGCCGCGGCTAGCCGAAGTGTCTCCCGTAATTAAAATCCGCAAAGGGGAAGACGTAGCTTTGCCATGCGTTGCGTACGGTCATCCCAAGCCACAAGTTCGGTAAGTTCTGCTTCTTCGAAGTTACTGCCAAGTGTTTACAAAGCACGTGCAGCTTGCTTGTCTTTCTTGTCGCCTTTTATTTTGAAATCAAAGGAGTCAGGTGGAGAAATAAAGTTCTACCTAAGTAAAACTGACTGTTGAAATTTTGAAGTGATATTAGCATTCCAGTCGAATGCAGAAATATTACTTCGTACGAATATCTCTAGTACTGATAGACAGGGATTTCGTCTTTCAAACCAGACATTACTAGACATGACTGGCAGTAAGGACAGAATATTATTCAAAGTGAACTTCTGCGGTACTGGCAGGCAGCAATATTCTATTTTCAAAGGGTGTAAAAAATATAGAATGAGAAAACGCTTCTTAAGTTTAAATATGGTTGACAGTGGAATTTTTTGTGACATTTGAATTCTACTCCTCTGCAGAAACTTAGCCTTAAGTGAATTTGTCTGGTACTGGAAAGAAATTTCGCTGGGAATTTTTTATATTGGTGAGCTGTTTCTTCTCATTTCCTGTGTTAAAAAGTAATGGTTTAGTGTAAGTTCGGCATTCTGCTCCTAAGCAGAAATATTTCTTCCGATAATTTTCTGAGGCAGTGATGGACAGAAGTCTTAATTACTCTGCAGTAACCTTACAGAAATATATGTATTTGAATTCGTATAGTTTTGTGGAGAAATAACTATTAGGTGGCTTTGACTTTTGAGTTTTGGAGTGATACTGTATTCTGTTTGTTAGAAAATTGCCTCAGCTGAATTTCTGTGGTACTCGAGGACAGAAATCCGGTCCTTATATAAGACTTAACTTGACACGGCTGGCAGTAAGGGGAGGATTGCGTTCTTGTACAGATACTGATGGCTTCAAGTAAATGCCTGCGCTATCGCCAGACAGTAATCTCCTAGTCTGAGATTTAAATGTATAGTAATCTGGAAATTTTTAAGTATCTGCAAAATACAATCAATAACTTCATGACTTACTGGCAAACACAGTATAGTAATGTAGTTGATTTAGAATAATCAAAGCAATTTCAACATCTTCGTAATGAGAAATACATTTTGGAGTACATTTCTGCAGTATTTGCTGACCGAAGTGCTGCTTTCTCTTCGTCTCCAGAAATGTCATTTCAGGCAAATATCTCTAGTACTGTTGTGCAGGAATGCTGTGTTTTGGCCGAGATTTATTATGGTTTAAGCGGTATTGTCTGGCAGAAATTGTCTCTTCTGTTCGTTGCCACAAATATGAGTTCATGTTGGTATATGTGGTAGTTGCCGACAGAAACGGTCGTTATTTAAGTAGAGATCCTTTGTAGTGATGCCAGCGTTCTCGTATTCGGAAATAGTGCTTAAACCGAATTTATGCGGTACTGGCAATCAGAAATCCGATATTCCTTTAAAAATATTTTAAGATTGTTACATTGGAAAAAATGGGACACAACTTCTCAAAACTACGACAGTTTAGCCGTTCGATGCAAATTCCTATGCTATTTCGCTCCTGATTAACCATAATTATGTCTTAAGCCCCTGATGCGCTTATTCGAACCCCTTCCCCGCCCGCGGGCATGAACATTGTTCGCTGTTTTTCTCAGTTATCACTTAACATACGACAAGATGCAGTACATCAAAATAACCGGAATTTAATGGTTGAACTAAATAGGCTCTATTCAGAAATATTGCGTAAAGAGAGTTATGTGTTACTGGCACTCAGAAATCCAATATTCTTTTAAGACTATTAAAAAATGATAAATAAAAAATGGGGACGTCGTTCGTGTCCCAAAATAATTCTTGAAACTGAATCAAAAGATCTTCAAAAGAACTGCGGCGTTTTCCCGTAAAATTGTAAAGATTTTTGAAAGAATGTTGCGACGTTGTAAAGTCTTTCTGTTGGCTTTTCACGTATCCGTCTCTTGGCAGTAGCCTGGCTAGAGCATCGACTACAATCTTCGCTCCACCTCTTTTCACTTGATACACAGATGGCTGCGACAAGCGTCGGAGCAGCAAAGTTCCTTGTCGCCGGTAATGGTGGGCGACCGCCAACGTTTGCTGGGCGCGTCCTTGTACCTCTCATCGGTCCAAGCCACCGACGGAGGTCGTTACGTATGCGTGGCTAATAATAGTGCCGGAGGCGGTGAAGCGTCCACACTGCTCGTCGTCCAAGAGCAACTCCGCGCTCACGTCGATCCGCCGTTACTGATCGTAGATGCGACACAGTCGGCCCTTTTCCGGTGTGTCGCCGTCGGCCAGCCCCAGTAAGCAAATCTAGCACAGGGAAATTTTATTGATTAAAAAACCACTCGTAAGCTCCTCCTACCTCCAATTCCAACTCCGCTAACATCCAGTCCATTGACTTTCCCCTCGAATCTTCTTTTCTTTTCTCCTTTCTCTCGAAATAAAGACTCGCCGTCGTTTGGCTCAAGAACGGCCAGCGCCTGTATGGCAACAACCACGTGGCCGTCGAGGACAATGGCTACCGCCTGCGGGTCTTGTCGATGCAAAGGGAAGATCAAGGGATGTATCAGTGTATCCTGTCTAATGAAGACGACAGCGCCCAAGGCTACGCCGAACTTCGATTAGGAGGTAATATCTTGTCTTGTTATGTCCTTGCGTGTTCTGGGAAGATTTGAAAAGGGACCAGGCACTGGTCCTGCGGTCTTGATTTCCATGGAGGAAATACTCGAAGCGCGAAGATGAGCTAGAAATGGAAATCAAGGTACCGGCATCAAAGCTTTTGAGATGGTAATGCGTTTAGATGTCTTTGTTGTTGTTTACGGTTTGCATCGGAGGACACAAGTTGGGAATGGAAAATGGAGGATATGAATTTTGAGAGAGGAACTTTGGGTGCTTGGGTTGTACCGGCAGTGGAGGAAAAGTTATGAGAAACTGCGAGACGCGGACGAAATATGACACTTTTTCTAGCCCTGTCCGGAGGAAAGCCTGAGATGGAGTGAATTCAAAAGTACCGTTTTCTTGTTTTATGCATTTTATGATGTGGCACAGCCTTCCCGCCGAAACTTGTTTACACTTTCATTCGACAAACGGTCCAGCCCGGCCCGTCGGTATCGCTCAAGTGCTCCGCGGTAGGCAATCCCGTCCCGCATTTTGCCTGGTCTTTGGATGGATTCTCCTTGCCCGTATCTGAAAGGTTAGCGAGTCCTGGGGAAAGTGAGTAAAGAACACGAGTAACGAGCCGCTTGCTCTCTTTTGTGAAGGTTCATGATTGGACAGTTCGTGTCAGTCCATGGCGAAGTCATTAGTCACGTCAATATCAGCTCGGTGCACGTGGAAGATGGTGGCAATTACCAGTGCCAAGCTGAAAATAAAGCCGGAAACATTGCTCATTCGGCGCCCCTGCATGTGTTCGGTAAGATCAAACACAGACACACTCGTACAAACACATATGGCACCTTTGTTTCTTTCCTTATCTCTCATTTCTTAACTCCTGTTCCTCGTGTGGTGTGGCGAATGTTTCAGGAGCACCGTATGTTCGCCCGATGGGAAAAGTGCAAGCAGTAGCAGGTGGAAGATTCGAGCTTATTTGCCCTGCAGCTGGTTACCCCATTGAGAACATACTATGGGAGAAAGGTCAGCCTTTTTTTTCTTTCTTGTCGTCGTTGTTATTTCAGAAATGCTTCTGGAAGTCGATCTGGCTGGTTTAGTGAACCTAAGAGTCTCATAAAGTAACATCACCGTAACTGTGAACAGTGTCTTTCTAGGATGTTACCTTCTATGTAAAAGCAAAGTTAAAGTTTAATTACGAAGGCAGGTGCTGAGAACCAAGCCTAGATGCGTTTTGTTCTAATCAATTCCAACGTTTCAAAAATCCGCTGAAAATTAAGAAAATTTAGCCGTTTGTTCCGTTATCCTACGGTGTCCTGTTCCTGAAATAATCATAATTAGGTTTTGAGCCCCTGAGGCACTTATTCAAAGCCCCGCCCTCGCCCGCGGGTATAAACATTTTTAGGTGTTTTTCTCAGCTATTAATTAACGTACAATAGGGTGCAGTATATCAAAAGAACCACAAATTAATGCAGCGACTATATATGCTACATTTGTGTCATTTTTATAAAACTTTTTTGCCGTACGTTTCTGTGGAAATTTGAAGAGTGCATGTGACAATGAAAGGACTGGTAAGTGGCTCATTCATTTTCTTCGCTATCTCCCCATTGAAAAAATAGATGGCCGTCAGTTACCGACCAATTTACGTCAACGAGTTTTCCCCAATGGCACTTTGGTCATCGATCCCGTGGAAAGGCTTTCTGATAAAGGCACTTATCACTGCGAAGCGCGGAATCGCCAAGGGCATTCAGCCAAGCAAAGCGTTCATATCGATGTAATTGGTAAGTTCGGGGCCAGTTCTCCTCTTTGTTGGCGGTTGTCTTGTTTCCTAGGGTAGTAACAGACACTAAAAGAGAATCCAGAAGCAAGGATAGGAAGAGAAGGGAGAGAAAATCGTTGGGGTTGCGTTAAAAAAAAGTAGAGCAAGAAAAGACAATGGTACCGCGACAACAATAATAATGTTTTTATGCCCTCCAATGTTGCGACGCTGTAAATTTACCATCCCAGATCCGCCCCAAATCATGTCCTTGTCAGTCCCTGTGGGACTCAATCTGGGTGACCGCTTGGCGTTGCAGTGCGTCGTAACCAAAGGGGATTTACCGTTAAGGATATCTTGGGAGAAAGACGGCCTGGTATTGGACGGTTCATTGGACGCGGCCACGCGTTCCATTAACGCTTTTACCAGCTCTTTATTCGTCGAGAGTCTCAATTTAGGACACGCCGGAATTTATACCTGCGTTGCCGCCAATCACGCCGGAAAAGTCTCACAGTTTGTCAACGTAACCATTAACGGTACACTTTACCCCCCACAGTGTCCAGTACTTGCGTTTTTTGGTCGATTTTCCTGTTTTGGTACTTATTCTCCCTTCCAAGAGTCTTGTGGAATTTTTTGGCTGTCGTCGACGTATACTTTGAGAATGAGATACTTTGGAATTTTCTTGCTGGCAGAGTATGAAGAAATTTCCGGCCAGTACTTCCTCGAGAAAAAGGGGAGGGGCATGGAATTCAGTTGCTGGGGGCCAAATACTAATCTTAATCTCTTCTTTTTTCCCCCTCGCCTTGACCCTTCCTGTCACGTTTTTGTTTTTGCACTAAATTCATTCGGTGCATGCGCACGTACTTGGCATGTACATGGTAACTCTTCAACCCGTCCTGATCCCTTTCCACCCTTTTCCTGAACATTCTCCCCTATTTTAACTTTTTAAAAAATTGGTCTTTGACCCAAATCATGGAACATGAATTGTTCCTTGAAATTATTTGCGTTTAACTTGCACTTAAAAAAAAAAGTTCCACCTCGTATTTCACCCTTCAGTTTCCCTGACTTGACCCAAGGTTCCCGGGTACAGGTATCGTGTTCGGTGTATGAAGGTGACCCGCCGTTTACGTTTAAGTGGATCAAAGATCAGAACCGTATTATGCCGGATAGTACCGGGACTGGCGGCTCGCCGCCGTTACCCCACTTACGGGTGACGAATTTCAACGAGTACTCCAGTATTCTGACCATGGATCACGTCACCGCGGTCCATGACGGCCAGTACACGTGCGTAGCGAGCAACGCGGCCAGTCATGGCCAGCATTCGGCCTATCTCAGAGTCAGTGGTAAGATTTCAAATAACATTCCCACGACACGACACGTCCGAAAACGAGCAGCCCAAGCTTTCACAACATCACCAAGCACTTGCTACTTAAATCACAATTGGCTACGACATATTTTTGCGCAGTTGGTTTGTTTTATAAACAATAGCTTAGCGATCACTCAGTTGTGTTGGTCAAACAGCGGCGAGTAGTTTAACAATTATTGAGCACCTTTGATTTGAATAGTCCAATAACTAGAACGTTCGCAAGAAATGTGCTGATTTAGCAGCCGAAGTTTCAATACTTAAAAAGTCACGCCTTTTTTGAAGAAAGTACGCCAAGAAAGCCAAATAAAATTGGTTGGGTAAAATTAATAATAAAAAAAGAAACACCTTGTGCCATTATGGAATGATACTCTTTTGCACGAATTGAATTCTTCTTGCCTGGGGCATGAAATCGTCACTGAGAATGTGTCCGTGTGGAATTATTGCATTTGGAAAAAGCATTGGAGTCTGTGCCCGCAAATTTAAAGGCGTTATGTGATCCTTAAAGGCAATTCACACAGATGGGGTAAGGCTTGCACTTTGTAAAAATAAAAAATGAGTAATTACAGCAATCGACCATCATTTACAAACCATGTCATTATAAAAAAATGCGGTCCTTATGTAATCAGTGTGAATTAAACCTTAGCAACAAGACTTTAAATACTAAAAAGAATATGATGAGCGGTAAGTTTGATTCTTCGTATTTCCTGGGAATTTGACAGTTCCGCCTGAATGGGTCACCGAGCCGCGAGACGTTCATGTGATGGTAGGTCATCTAGCGGAATTGAATTGTGCCGCCAGGGGCTTCCCGGAGCCCACGATCACGTGGCGATATACTTTAGGTTAGATTGTTTGCTTAGAAAGTATCGTGGGAACGGTATATTTCACTTTAAATCTGTTTTTGGGTGGGAATATTGCGTAGACAAATCCAAAGGCCAGTTTGGGAACTTGGCTGATCCCCGGTTCCAGATCGAACCCAACGGAACGCTATTGATTCGGAACGTGGTGAAAAGCGATGAAGGGTATTATCTATGCGAAGCCCAAAATGGCATTGGGAACGGCTTAAGTAGCGTCATCATGCTCACCGTTAACGGTAAGAAAGAATCTGGGAAAATCAGTCTACCGTTTCTTGATGAAATGAATTGATCGCCAGCGCCGCCTAAGATCAAAAGCCAGGAAACGAAAGTATCGGTGCGGAAAAACGCTAAAGCCATCATCAAGTGTCATGTACAGGGTGATTTGCCGCTCTACGTACACTGGAAGAAAGACGGAGTCAACTTTGAGCCATCATACCGTGACAGGTAAGTCTGTAAGCTTTCCCACGATCTGTTATTCTCGAAATCGTGCGACTCGCCCTCTATTGGTGGTTGGGTATTGATACATGGAAAATGAGCTAAAATGTGCGTATTTCCTATTTCGTATAATTTCGCTTAGATTTCACAAAATCATGTCTCACATTTCAAATATAGTCTCCGCCCACTTTTGCTAAGCCCCGCCTTCCAGTACAGAAACCCCACCCTTTTTATGTAATCCCTCCCATTCCTCTTGAAACCCAACCTACTTTTACGGAAACCCTATCCTTTTAACGTAGACTCCACCCATTTTGCGTAAACTCCTCCCATTTTCTGAAATAGGCTTGGAGATAAAATAAGTTTTTGGCTTAGGGGACAGTCACTAGAAGTTCTAGCGTAAAGTTAGATGATGTGGCTGAAGTTAATCGTTTTTTGCCTCGGAGATGTGAGTGTTGAAGGTTAAGAGTATCCTTTCTTTTCATGTGGGGGGATTAGCGCCAGATACGACATTCGGGAAAGGCAGTCCCATGGTACCGTGTCAGAACTGAGTATTACGAATGTTAATCCGGACGACGGCGGTCATTACGAGTGCTGGACGAATAACGCTCACGGACAGGATCGTCTTGACTTTGAATTACAAGTCCAAGGTAATATATTACTCCCAAATAACTTTTCTGCTGAAAGCGCGTAATTCTGACATAATGTTACAACTGGACTCTGTCACTGTCTTTGGATTACCTACTCAAATTTCAGACGTTCCCCAAAAGCCTCAAGACTTGCGGTTACAAGAAATCTCATCCAGACACATAATGCTTGGATGGACGATGCCGCATGACGGTCACAGTCCCTTGACGGAATTCAACATTTTCTACAAAGATCCGTCAGGTTTGTTCAGTACTATCCCTTAGTGCGCTTCTTAACAACAACAACCAACTTTGTGTGTGACTCAGACGAGAATTACCGTTCAGAAGCCACACCCCCTAACCAGTCCTGGGGCGTGGTTACCGGTCTCCGCCCTGCGACGCTGTACCATTTCTATATCACTGCTGGCAACGCTGTAGGAGCCAGTCCGCCTTCCGATACTGTCACCGCCTTAACTGAAGAAGAAGCCCCCGCTGGACCACCGGTAGAGGTCAGTGTGGGCGCTCTGACCTCCCGCGAGTTGCGCGTGAGCTGGTCACCGCCCCAGGCGTCGCTTCGTAATGGCGCTATCGCTGCCTACAATATTGGGATCAAAGAAGCTGGGTAAGTTCATAAAAAATCTATATAAGTAAACTAATATTAAAACGTAAAAACTACAAACAACGAATGCAATTGATTTGAATCGGCTTTAATTTTCTGTAAATTGCCCAGGTCTGTTGGAAACCAGAGCTGGGCAAATTCAACTCAAAAATTGGACTTGACGTAAATTCACTGCACTGAATCGGACAGAAATTCAGCTAATTTCTCGTTGAACTTGAATTAAATTTGCGCACTGTCCTTCTTTTATTTATTTGACTGAAATTTCCATTTTAAAGAATTAATTGATGTGACTTCAGAAATCGTTTTGAGTTTGTTTTGGATTGACTTTCACTTTCCGTGAAATTTCCTAGAATCCAGAGCTCGGCAAATTCAATACAATGAGTTGAATTTTACTTAAATTGAATAAACATGAATTGAAAATGAAAAATTAAATTTCACGTAAATTCAAATTATTTTTATTGGATTAGAGTTGAATTTTTCTCTGGTATGTCATACTGCTTTGAATACAGTTTCAAAATTTCATAGATGACTGTATTGAATTTCGTAAAATCTGTTCTAATTTTGTTTGAGATGACTTTAACGTGCCTTGTTTTCGATCAAGTCTGGTGTACAGTCGTATTTTATAAAATAACGTATTTCCAGTAAAATTTGTTATTCGGAAGAAATATAATATTTCAAGCTGATGCCTGTTAAATTTTGATTTCTAATTATTAGAGATACATCGAACAAGCCGTACAACATCACCATGGCGCAATCGACCTTGTCAGAACGAACGGACTGGAGGTTAAGCGGTCTCCGACCTTACACTTTATACGCTGTCGTGGTCCAGGCGTTCAATGGCAAAGGTCAAGGCCCGTTTAGCACAGAAGTTATGGCCCGGACCTTGGAAGATGGTTAGTTTGGACTTTCTAGCTTGCACTTCGGCACGTGGCACTTTTTCAGCGTCGAGAATACAATCGAAGCCAACTTTATTACTCATACTAGTAAAGCCAATGAAATAAAGGCAAAGTAAAATTAAAAACAACTAAAAATTAACGACAAATAAAATTTAAAGACAAATGAAATTTAAAGGCCAATAAAAAATAAGGACAGGCAGAAATTAAAAGACAAATAAAAACCTAAGACAAATTATAAGTAAGTTTTGAAAAATGAGCAAGTGAAAAAGACATTTGACATTAAAAAATTCACTCCTGATTCCTTTGATCTTTTTCCAGCGCCTGACGGCCCGCCACGCGAGCTGACCTGTGTCGCCCTCAGTTCGCAAAGCCTGCAAGTGACGTGGCAAGCGCCGGCCCTTAATGAGCGTAACGGAGTGATTCAAGGCTACAAAGTCTTTTACGAACTCGCCCCTTCGGATATGAGTTACGGTATGCAAAATCCTATGATCTTCAAACTCAAAGCACGTACTCATTCCACCGTTTCTTACGCGCAGAACTTGTCGAACCAGAAGTGAAGATGACTTCAGAAATGTCAGTCTATTTGTCAGGCTTAAACAAGTTTGCCAATTACAGCGTCCAAGTCTTGGCGTTCACAAGAATTGGCGACGGCAAACTCAGTCCACCCATGTACTGCCTGACAGCTGAAGACGGTACCTTACATTTTGTGAAACGTATTTTCAAAAAATTACGAAAAAGTTAACACTGGAGCTAGATGTAGAAAATGGAAATTAAATTAAGGTAAATAGTAACGAATAGTTAGAGGAATTAAACAACGATAAAAGCCAAGTAAAATACAGATTAAAAGAAACGAAACTTCAAAACAATTAATCAAGAAAATTAATATTAAATGCAAACATACCTAAATGAAAAAATGCGTAACATTGGAGTGGATTAAACATAGGTTGAAAGGATAAACACTTGCTGACAAGGAAGAAAGCAATTAGTCAAAAGGAAACGAAAGTGTACGAAAACAAAGGTTGAAAGGAGAAACATTTCTTTACAAGTAGAAAGAACATTAGTATTAAATGCAAAAGAGCATAAACTAAAAGATACCGTAAAAATGGAAGAGGATTAAAATATAGGTTAAAAGGAGAAACCTTTCTTTACAAGTAGAAATAAATTAGTACTAAATGGAAAAGTATCTAAACAAAAAATACGTTAAAAGGCAAATTTGTTAAAACGTAGGTTGAAAGAAGAAAGTTTTGCTTTATAAGTAGGTTAACAGCGCGTTAAGCAAAGGAAAATTCATACCAAATTCAAAAATTCTGACATATCAAATAGATGGTTTTACTTTACTCGTTGTCAGCGTGCTCATTACAAATAGGAAACGTTATGCGCCCCAGTAAAGCACAGCTACAGCTGAAATAGGCTTATTTGTCGAGATGCAAGTCTAATTTCTGGAACTTTCCGGCCTTACAGTACCGGACCCGCCTGGAGGCATTAAGGCGGTGATTAGCTCGCACGACGCCATTCTCCTAACATGGCTATCACCGCCCCAAGCTAACGGCCGTATTCTCCGCTTCGCGGTGTTCATCCGCGAAATCGACTCGCAAGGCCAAGAAGTGAGTTCGCAGAAGAAAACAGTCTCGGCGCACGTGCATCATTACGAAATGCGCGGATTGAGGAAAAGGACCAATTTCCTGTTCCAAGTCTCCGCGTTCACCAAAGCGGGGGAAGGACCACGCTCCAACGGCATCAACCTCAATTTCGCGCCTTCCGATCGGGGTAACAAAGAAATTCCCTTACTCGTCCTTTGTCAGCGAAAAATTTCAGCCAATTTGACCTTTTTTGACCATTTGTCTCCAATATATTAGTTTCGCAACTATTAAGTCAGTTTGTGGATCTAACATGAAGATTATGATTATATGTAGTTTAAAATTTGCAAAACAATAATCTATACTTACGTAATCACTTTAAGATAACTCTATTTAATCTTTAAGTTTTATGCTATGTATCTTTGTGCCATGTCTTTTCTTACAATCTTTCAATTTTAGTCGCTTCCATTTTTCTGTTGTATTAAAGTTATATGTCGATACTAAGTGGTCGAAAATATTTTTTTACCTGTTTTCAAAGCTTTCACTCTTTTGAGTAATGTATTTTTAAAATTGATTTTTCTTTCTTTTCCCAAGTTCCTGTGGCTGTTTTGTCAATGGGAACCGCCATTTTAGTTCCTTGGAAGTCTGCGATTCGCATTCCGTGCCTAGCAGTTGGAGATTCTCCACTGCACGTGCGTTGGACCAAAAATGGCGGTCAAATTTTGATTGACTGGAGTCAAATGGTAACTGCCCGCATTTTACATATTTTTTTCAGTTAATTTGCAGGTGCATATATAATATCAATTTTCTTCTTGGTTTGTTTTTCGCGTGGGTTTCACAGAATGCAGTAGCGACATCTAATAGTATCGGTGCTAACTGGCCTGTCATTGAAAGTCACAGCAGCGGTGATAAATCGCCCCACTTGTTGAATAACGGAACTTTGCATTTGTACGTTACCCAAGCGTCTGATTCCGGAAATTACTCTTGTTCAGCGAAAAATAAATTCAGCGACGATTATGTCTCATACTCCTTAGCTGTCATGGGTAAGTTATATTCATTCATTGTAGTACTGATTAACAGTTCTTTTCATTCTTTTCCTAAATGCCAGTACCACCAGCGCCACCTGTGTTGCACTACGCGATTAGCGACTTCAATTCCGTGAGTTTGCGTTGGTCCGTCGCGGAACATTACAAAGTAATTATAGATACAGTGTAATTCCTTTTCATTTGCGTGTGGTATTTTTTTCATTTACTAAAGTGACGTAGATTTACCATAGCTTGAATTTCATTTGACAAATCTTTTTGAAGAAAAATCTTTCTCTTTTCTTTATTTTTATCGTATTCTGTAACTCCTTTTGCCCCGTTCGGTTATTTTTCAATATTTTCTTTACTTTTCAATCTTTTAAGAGGATTTGCTAATTGTTTTCAATAGGACGCGCCCATTCACGGCTTTCTGATCAAGTATCGGCTCCGGAGTACGGACCAGGTTTGGAAGGAAGAGAAACTCTCTTTCACGACTCGTGCTATGAAAATCGAACGTTTAACCTGTGGCTCGGAGTACGAGTTCTTCCTAGTGGCCTTCAACCGTATCGGTGCGAGCGACGCCAGCGCTGTGGTCGTCTCACGTACTAAAGGCAATCCTCCTCACTGGGTCGCCAATCATGAGGAATCTTTCGCCATTTCGACGACAGGTATTACGCTCTACTTCCATGGTTGGGAAGACAGAGGATGTCCCATTCAACAATACGTCATCCGATACCGACTAAGTGGCCAGTCCGATTGGGTTGTAGGTAATCGTACACTGATTTCTAATTATTTACTGTTATATAATGGGAATTCTGAGCATTCTTGACTTTAGCTGGGACTGAAACGCCCCCAGCAACGAATTTCATGCTAGGCGGGCTTTTGCCTAGCTCCGCCTATGTGGTACGTTTAAGTGTCACGAATTCCGCGGGCAGCACAGATCGCGAGTATAGTTTGTCCACCAAAGCCTTGGGAATAGGTAATTACCTCCTATTCAACACTATCATGTGTGTCGTCCTT
>JAHZNP010000790.1:0-36799 GCA_020615345.1 Triops cancriformis
GAAGACACTTTTCAAGGGTACACTTTTCAACAGTCTTTGTAAACAATGTTTGTAAACAGAACAAGCAATGCAAGCAATGAACGAGAGCACTCCATGTGGTCAAGTCTGAAAGCTTTCAGGTTGACCGTATTGAGTCAACTTGGCGCGGACGGTACAGATATCAGATGTAGTGTCAACTTTCAGCGGAGAATGTGTTGAGACGCCGAGCTGTACCCTACCATGCACAGAGGTATACAGAGAGAGCATACCGCGTTAAAAAGTTGTGGCCAAGAAAAGAATGGAAAAGGAGGAGTTGAAAAGTAGATCCGATGAGCGGAAGTGGAGCCGACGACCTGATTGTCTGGAAAAAAGGGGGTCAACACTGGTCCAGCGTACAGAATGAAATTTTCAGGTTTCCCGCTGCGAGGAAGGCCTTGGTCAGCAGTATTCGCCCACCCCTTCATCTCTTGGGACTAGCCTGGGGCTTTCGAAATTGGCCACAAAAGGTCCATAAGGAAGAGGCTGAATGCTCTCTCTGTATACCTCTGTGCTACTATGTTAATCACCGACTACAGCCGCTTCCATTAGATGTCGTTGGCGACTATCGAAAAGCGGCCGAGAATGTTCAGCGTGCTTCTTTTGTGTGGAACGGGGTCTCAAGGCCAAGTTATACGCAAACGCCTTATCGGAGAATAATATGGCGAATTGGTTCAGGTGATATCTCAGAACTACGTCCATATTTCAAAGAACAGTTTTGATAGCAATTTTAGCGACACTAATGTATAGTGCACTTAAGAGTGTAATTCAAAAAATACACTAAAAATAAATTTGAAATATGTCGATAATTTGTTTCAACTTTATAAATAAACAAAAAAACGAAAACTGGGCATCGAGGTGCACTAGGTATTTATTTTTTCCGAGTTTTGCTGCATAAAACTGAAATCGGACACTTTTTTCAAGTGTCCGATTTCAATTTTATGCAGCATTATAAACACTATTTAAAAAATCTAAGATTTCAGCCCTCCGTACTGTAATGCCACAGACGTTTTCTTGAAAACAACTTGTCTGATTTTAAATTTCTTTGCAGCAAAAGAATAAAGAAAATAACTTTTTGATTGAATGTATATTGTAATAATCCATCAAAATCTCAATTTACGTTGTAGGTGTCCATTGCCCTTTAAAGAGCAATGGACACCAAAAATGCATATAGAGATTTTGACGGTTTCTGTTAATATACATTATTCAAAGAACAGAAAATTTCGTTTCGATTTGTTCTGATCAATCGTTCTCGAGTTATTTAGTTACAAAATTTTGGCATTTTCCCGCCGCGAAAGATGTGACGAAGTTCACAGGAACACGTGACCGCACCTGGCCAATAGCAAAATTGCAAGATCTGAATTTTTATTTTCTAAATGTCTTCGTTATTACTTCGCTCATAGGGAATAGAAACATATATCCGGAAACTAGATTTTTTACTGTTTTTTATAAGACAAAGTGGATTTTTTTGTGTCTATTGTCCTTTAAGGTAACTCCTTAATCTGTAGAATTAAATAAGTTTCGGAAATAGATTAGCAAGTAAACGTTTTCTATACTTATGTGAAACTAGTTTCCGAGAATTAGATCGTTAATTGGATGTTGTTTATTAATTTGGCTAGAAGAATTGAAATAATAATAATAATGAAAAGAGCGCGAGCGAGCACGCTCGCCGATTTTGAAAAGAGCGCGCTCTTTTATAGCGAATTCAGCTGGTCAACCTGGTGCTGCAGTTTCCGAACTGGGTGCAAATGTTGTCTTCAGTTGGGCTGAATTATCCCATTGAGTCCAATAGGCGTGACGTCACAGGGCAAAAGATCTGAGTTCCCAGTGCGCGTACTGCACTGCCAGCTGAATTCGCTATTAGAAACGAGCGATCGGCAGCTCTGCCTAAAACTTAGCAAAAAGAGTTGGACTTCATTAAGGCCCCGGTTCGGCAACTTTAGAGATTTTTTCCGCTCATAGATGACATTAGCATTTTTTTCTTTAAGCCCCTCCCCTACGGGCTATGTTGCATTATTGTCAGCAGGTGACAGCAGGCGCAAAAAGCGCGAAACTCAAAACCTGCTGGACAGTGATGGGTAAGGGAACGCCTACTAAATGAGTTGCCAGAATTTAGGACTGGCAATTTGCTTACACTACTGCAGGCAGTTTCACCAACATGTTTGCTAATTTAAAACATTTAAATGTTACACCACCAAGTAGTTCACTTACATAAGATACCTTTAATTTAGAAATAATGTTTACCAAAAATAGCTTTAAATTTAAAGGCCAGTAAAGCGTGTACTTCTATAGCACAAATTAGCTAGAAATAAAATCCCAAAAGGGTTTGAAATACACAAGTATGAGTAATACAACATGGACTTAAGCGACGTAAAAACAAAATTAATCAGAAGGCACGTGTAAACGAGTTCAGTTGACAAATAATGATAAATGTTGTCACGGTTATACCCAGAATTCGTTTCTAAGGGAAAGTGTGAGTACTAGAAGATTTCGTTACATAGGGTTGGGTTAAAAAACGATTCCGTGGTACTTAGCGATTTTTTCCTTGTACAGCCACCCTAATCAATAAAAGAAATTCAGGGGGTTGGTTGGAGGACTAACCCACCGTCAACGTAGGGAGACTAGGGCTCGCTCGGTCAATGTTTAATTTTCGCTATTTTTTGGACCTCCGTATTGAACTAAATCGATAACTTTTGCATTTTCTACGAAGCCATACCATCGGAGTAACTTAACCAATTGGTAACGTTCTGTTTCGAATTATAGAGCCGGAGATATGCTCATTTTTTGAAAGCTCACATTTTGGCCGAAGGTGCCCCAAGCATGTCGTAGCTTCGGACATGCGTGGGGCTCGTTCGAATACAACTACATTATAGTGGGAAATATCAAGAAACGTAATTTTTAGAATACAGGCGTGGAAATGCGTAACTGCAAGAGAATCCTCTTGTAGCGTTTATAAACCAGTAGAGGGAGGGCAGTCCTTTTGGCTGCTAAAACATGGTCAATTTGCTTTGTCCCTTACGAAGCTATCACTCTTAGATTGTCGAAAACTATCGTGACATCAGTTTCGCCCCATTTCTACACTCCTTCTCCTGTGAACTCATGCATCCCAAGATGCACAAAGGTTATAATACAATTTGGTACATTTGAGAATTTGAAGTTGGTGCATCGGGCGAGGGTTTTGTTTCCAGTCTTTCGCAAGCCTAAGCTCGTATTTTTTAAAAAAATTGAATTCGTAAGACCAAAGCGAGCATTTTTTCAGTCATATAGTGTACAAATTATCTTGTCTTATCAGTCGCTTAACAAACTGCATTTTGGAGTAAACTTGAATAGTACGATCTAGCTCAGTTTTTTCTTTAGTAATAACTTATGCGTAGCCAATATTTATTTTATCGTTTCTTGTTCGCATTTGCAGCTTCAAACACCACCCGGGTTACTTTCTACCTAATATTTGCTTTGCCGTTTAACGATATCTACTAAAGTTGATTTGTAATTCGAGATCTTTCGCTGCTTCGTGTATTGACACATTTTTATGTGCCTCCTTCTCTACTTCCCGGACCTTCCTGAAAGTGGCGTTAATCTTTCTGTGACTTCGACAATTCCTAACCATCACTGCTACAGGAAAAGAATGTAGACAATCAGAATAAGACTTCACATATCGACCGCCTTAAAACAATTGCCACAATTCTTTAATTTCTTGGAAGTGGCGTAGGTTAACTATCTGTTCAAAGGTGCCCCGCAAACGATTCTGAATTTAGAAAAAATCAATATCTTGTATCCATTCTGAAAAAAAGCTCATCTAAAAATTTTAAAGTATTTTTTCCTTGTTCAATTAAAAAAACACAAGATTTCAAGTTGACGAACTAACATTTCAAAACACTTTGACTTCTTGAATTAATATATACAAAATGTATACAATTATGAGAAAAATGTCTACACCGTAAAATTCTTTGATTGACGCTCTTGACTACGTAGCCTGACGGGGCGAAGGTAACCGGTCACCTGTGACTATAATCAGAAGGATACTTAAGATTTTTAAATGACAGTTGCGGATGTTCGTTTCCCTGTATTTACAGTATTCTTTTCGTTCCCAGAAGAATACAGAAAGACAAACTACATTTTTAGATTGCATTGAATTATTTAACAGCTAGAAATTATAGAAACTTCTTAACAGAAGACGATTTTATTTAGTCAGTAAAGCTCAATACTTAACAGAATTGATCGATATTTTCTGTACGGCATTTCGGTTTTCCTAAAGTTTAGTTTCCTTCTTATTTTCCTTCAGAATTTAAAATGTTGTAATTTTTTCGAATACATTTTTGACTTTGCCGCCTGTACTATACGAATGTCCTGGTTAGAAAACAATTTCAATAATTACAATAAAAAATAAGTGAAACAATCAAATAGGCACTAATGTGAGCCGATCTTTTAAATATGTATATAACATTAAATTGTTACAAATATGAGAGCTTAAAGAACCGTATATACACTTTAAAAATTACGAGTTATCACATGGCTTTGTTATTGTTTACCAACAAACCACACCAAGTAGGCGCGGCATACCTTAATCCCTTCGTGGCAAGCTGTCTCAGGGAAAGGGAAATACAATATTATTTCCTAAAATAAATATTCTCTTGTTTGCAGGCGTGCCTTTGGCGATAGCAAGGCTCACTTTTGTCAAGGTTTTTCATCAATTCTCTTACCCGCCGTTTCCCTGTATTGACTTCGACTTTCTCTCGTGCCCACTGCAATGAGCGGCAGCACGAATCAGAGGCTAACTTTTTAAAAAATTGCAGGTGATTCCGCAAAAACTACTTATCCAATTTTCAAAATTTTTGCACTAAAAATCATTTTTAAAAATCGACGCTAAACTGACCAAGCCTTATTTTTGAAAATGTCTTCCACAAAAAAGTCTAAATTTTCATTCCTCCATAGAAAAATGAAGAATCATTTTCTACAAAATCCTCCTCGACATTCCCGGCGGATCATAGACCATAACATTACTGTCAAGAAAAATTTCTAAAATAATTCGTGTAGATCGCACAATCTCCCACAAGCTAACCAATGTAATTCGCCCATAAGAGGATAAGCGGAACCGGGGCCTTAAATTCCTTTTTTTGGACTTACGTACAAGCCTGGTTTTTAACTATTTTCCAATTAGGAACTTAGATACGTGGTTTCAAAATATAATTGAAAAAGTCGTAGGGAATGATGTTGTATTGAGCTTCAAAATAATTTCACTTTTTACAAAAATAAGGAAGAACAACAAATAACACGTTTGTTTGGGGTGAGAGACGTTTCGTCCCACCGTAATTTCGTCAAACCCTAAGGTAAGGGCAATGTATTGATATTTGTTGTGTTTTTTTATACTAAATTTGAAATAGTAAATTACATGTACTATCAGCATTATATTTGTGTTACACTGATTTGATTCATGGCCAATCTTGGTCATGAGGAAACCACGGATCACAAAACGTGAACTTCCATGCAAATCTGTAAGGGTTCGCTGTTCGAACGCACGCGTTGCTTCGAATTGTGACTATCTAGCCGAGCATTGTTTTAGCAATAAACATAATTTAAAACCTGAGTAACCTCAGAAAAAGTGAGTTTTGACATTTACCTATCCTAAATGCGAGTATATATGTATTATTTAAGAATTTATTAGAATAATAAAAACTTGGCAACGTCGCTTGAAAGCATTGCCCCTTGTGTTTGGGTTGAGCGGCGGCGCAGCAAAATTTTCTACCAGTAAGTGAAAAATCCTTTCATAAACCATAGTTTCTAGCTTACATTTTTCTTTAGTGGCGTTAAACCCCCAATATGACGCTATTGGCAAAGCTTTTGCACAGCAATACTACGCCATATTCGATGACGCAGCACAACGACCCAACCTGGTCAACTTTTATAATGTAATAACTTTCAAGCGTTTTTAAGCACACAATAATATTTCGTGTAATTCTAGGCCGATTCATCCCTTATGACCTTTGAAGGCCAGCAGCTACAAGGTGCTCTGAAAATTATGGAGAAATTCAATGTAAGAGACCCTTACTCGTAAACTTTTCTATGTATTGCAATATTTTAACTCCTCCCACAGAGCTTAACGTTCCAAAAGATTCTTCATATCATTACTGCAGTCGATTGCCAACCCATGTTCGATGGAGGGGTGCTTATTAACGTCCTAGGCCAGCTTAAAGTATTTGTAAAACATTGAGAGGTACTAGATTTGTAACTTTTTTTTCTTCCAGACTGATGATGACCCGCCTCACTCCTTTTCACAAACGTTTGTCCTCAAACCCTTAGGCGAATCGTTCTTCTTGCAGCACGATATTTTCCGACTTGGCTTGCATAGCTTGTAAAGCTTGCAATCATCGTATTCTTTCCTGAATGCAAAAACAAATTTGATTTTCGTTTGCCAATACCGTGATAAGACTAACGTCAAGCCACTACCATTTTTTCCTCCTTTTCTTGCGTTTTTATAAATTCTCCTGTCCTTAGCTTGCAGTGCCGGTGCATTGTCTCCACTCCCTGCTTGCGATGGGAATCAAAGAAAAAATAAAGCTGAATTGCTCCCTTCTATCGAAAAACTACGTCGTATTTTATTCGTTTGTGAGCATGCAATCTATTTTTTTATAACGAAGACGATTTCATGCAGCTGATTATCATCTCCACTATAATGAACCATAAACATCGTCGATAGTCTTTATTTATCTTCGTATGGTACTATATTTTGTGGGATTTTCATACAACGGTTTCTCACCTACACCCCACAGCGAGGACTTGTCATGCGGTGACTCGTAAACAACGAATATTTTTATAATAATGATGATCTATTTTATTTTCTGATATAAAATTTACATTTCTCTGAATTTATTAATTCGGTAAGATCAATTAGAAATGTGTATAGTATAGAGATACAATAGAACGGAAGACTAGTTAATTAAAAGTCTGAAAAACTTCTTTTTTTATGGACGGCCATCTATCCGGACGGATCAACCTATCAGCTAAGCCTTCAGTAATCTCGAGTAATCTTCAGTAAATCTACGTACGAGCGCTCATTAAATAGATGACTCAATAGTGGCAAGTACTGGAAAAAATTGCACTGAATGTACAAGGGCGCAATTTGCATGCGGTCTTGACGGTGCTGCACTATAGCGTAGTCATGAATGGGCTTTTGCTTTACGGTGACGTCACGAAATCGAATATTCTTGAAAGTTCGAAAAGGCTAATAGTTTTCCCCAGTCTTCCGAGCTACTAAGTGATGGTGAACTTGACGTCAGAATCAAATTTTCGCGAAAAAATACTTCAATACCAAGCTCAACCTTCTATTATATAAGTCTTCCAAGCAAGGGTTCCGAAACTTTATAAATTTGGCTAACTTGCTCTTAATTTACTATAATACATCACGATTCTAGGAACGAATCTTCTTTTAAACAAGAAATCAAAACTTTTTCTACGAAAATCAAGATCCCATTGCACCGTTAAGAAACTATAGAAACTAAAACACTTGATCTTTTTCTTCTTAAAAACTACCATGCTTTGTTAAGGTGTAATGGCATCCGCAGAAATTAGTTTTTCTTTGCTTGTTTCTGACAAAACGTAAGGCGAAGTATTTAAATCCGCTTTCAGATCTACGCTTCGGCTGTGACCTTTCAATCTGCCCGTAATCTTGCAAACGATCAGGGTGACGAGTAGCGGCAGGGGAGTGAAGATGGCTACCGCTACTGGCACAACTACAATAAAAATTAAATTTTTAATAAAATAATGAAATCCAGACAAAATTCGTACAATCCATAAAACCCATATAAATTCATGAAGGTTCAGATATAGTCATGTTTGATAACTTAAAATTTTACACTTCGAAAATTATATTTTGTCTTAGTACCTGTGTTAATATCTGCTTCGGGCTGGCTCAAGGTAAACCGGAGTAAAAAGATGGCGATGCCCGTGTTTTGGACGCCGGTTTCTATGGCGATCGCAATCACATCTTCGATTCTTTGCCTCAAGATGACAGAAATCGCTCCTCCAAACACATAACCGAAAAATGGGAGACAAAAGCCCGCGACGAGCACCTAAGAGGCGTGCGACAAATAAGTTCATTAGAACTTGGGGGCAGATGACAAATCAATTAAGGGAGGATGGATCTAAAGATCCGAAACGTACTCGCCATCCCATGAAACGGAACATGAATAGGTTGGCATAGATACCGAAACCCACAATAAACAGGATAATGAGAAGGGCCATGGGCTTAAGCATCCGAACCAGGACTTGAGCCAGACGAGGTATATAGCGACGGATCAGGATACCGACCACTAAAGGCACAACCAAACCCACCGCTAAGGTGATGATTTTATAGTACGGAACCACGATGGCGTTTTGGGAGAAGACCACCCGGCCAAGCGTGAACGACCAGGCTGGCAACAACGCTAATGAAATGGGAAATAAATAACAGTTAGTTTCCTCACGTTACAGTAAATAAAAATATAAAGAATAAACGACTTCGCTCAGGATAAAATTAACGCCGTAGAGCTTAAAATTAGTTTACAATACAAGCGGCAATGAGCATGGCGTGCACCGGATGAAAATGAAAAAAGTATAACGAACATTTGAAAAAAGACGAGGACGGTAAAGTAAAAGATTAAAAAAACCCTTCAAAATAATGAAATCGGGCTAAATACATTCGCCTACTTAAAATGCAGGACTGAGAAAAAATCGACTTTCAGAACGAAGTAACAAACGAAAGAAATCATGCCAAGGCTTTCCGAAGCTTGTTGATTCTTCTTGAAAGTTAGGAGTCACAACGACCTTCACTTCATCACTTTTGTTGTCCAAGTGCCACCTATTCCGCAAAAAAAAACTGTCGGAGGTAAATGTTCCTCCAGCGAGGTTATAGCGAAGGTGGGTGGGCCGACCCTTTCTGGGCGACGGCGCCCACAATGAGCGAACGGATGGCCTCAGCTCACGAAAGTTGTGTTAAAAAAATGAGACAGTGATTCTTTTCTTTTGCATTTTCCAGACCTTGTTATCAGGCGGGGAAATTTTCTGATGAATCATTACAACATGGTTTTCCCCGCCATTTCAAGCCAACCACTATGTCCTTTGCACTCAAGGCTGACTTGGAGAGTTACGCAAGAACAGGTAGGTAGGTAGGGAATAGGAAGTAGATTGATCATAGAAGCTTCAAAAGTTTCTTCGTACCAAACGTGGCGAGAGTGCTTAAGCATGTCATTGCGATGCTTAAGTTCATGTTGCCGTTAAATAAATGTGTCCACATGTTGGAACCGCCTCCTCCTGGACTGCATCCTGTCACGAAAAGCCCCAATTGCAAGGCTGGATAGTCCGGGAACAACAAAAGTCCCAGCACGAATGAACACTACGTGAGAAATAATTAAAAGCATAGAATAAAAAACTTGTAGGTAGTACAACGTGCTAATAATTCTAATAAGCATTTGAATAACGTTGCACACCAACTCTTTCGTCCTCACAATAGTGAAACGCAACTAAATTTATACCAATAAAAAGTCTGAACGTTCAAAATGAAAACTGTCAAGTTTTCAGTTGTTGCTGGACCCTCAATACACGTAAATATATGCACCAGATCCGAAATTAATGTGTTGAAACCTAATCCCGAAACTCTTTTCAACTTCGTCTCCGTGACCTGACCGTAATCTAAACAAAACTCGCAGATTAGGAACGTGACTAGCAACTTTTCCTTACGCTCAGCATTTCGCCCCATAAGGTATCCTAAAAAACGGAAAACACACAGCGCAAAAGTCAGGAACACGTAAGATACTCCTTACCAATGGCATAAAAAGAAACTGCGAACACAAGCCAATGACTGGTCCAATGGGTCGTTTCAGAGTCTCTTTGACAACAGTTAAATCCAACGTTGCTCCCATGTTAATAAAGGCAATGGATACGAGGATGGCCACAGTGTAAGCGAAAGCTTTATCAATTGGTCGTTGTTTGCGTACCACACTGACTTTGCTCGTTGTCGGCGACGCGGCCATCACTTCCAAACTCGCATTCGCTGACTTTTGGCCCCATAATCGCGCTCCCACGTCAGTGTAGCCCAAGAAATGGCCACTTAAATTGAAAGCGCCCGAGAAAGATTTCCCCGGCCAGAAACTTTTGTTCAAATAAAACGTAGATTCGGAGGATATCAATGCAACGGACGGGTCGGAGTTGGTTAATTCTAGCTCGTAATCACCGGCTTCATTTGGCAGGTTCGATACTGTAAATTCGACGTGGAAAGTTTCCCCTTCCATCAACTTTTCGCGTGTCACATTCCCGAAAGTTATATTGAGAGCTTGTAAGGCTTCCGCTCCATTAACGAGGAAAAACAAAGGCCCGAGTAGTAATATGTAGAGAAGGATTATATGTAGTGGCCATAAGGGGCACATTCTCACTCCTAAAAAGGGCGAAAAATACATTAATTAAGTATGGCGTACACTAATTGCACAGTGAAACGCCTTTCAACGTTTTTTCTATGACACACTTAAGTATTTTCAAGATCTCGTGCGAATTTTTCTGTTTTCAAACCGAAAAGAAACCACTTCAGATTGCGCCAATGACGTCACGTAGTCTTAAACTCAAATTCAGCGAAACGGCAAATATTCAGATATGCTGGTACAATATGAAATAATTACTTTGTTAAGAAGCAATCTGGACACAGTAAAACTGACCAAACCACTTAGGACGCGTGTTACCTATGCTCTACTTAACTTGGTGCGCAGACAGATTTCCCTCGACTGACAAGAGAAATTCCGGATGCCTGTTTCTAACCCACTTTCTAGTCACGCAGGATGGCGAGAGGGAAATCTTTACCTTACTTACCTTTATTGTTGGATGCCCTGAAGCCTTAGGCGTGTTAAGAAACCTTTCAGGGGATATTATGTTGGCACTACATAGATTTACCTTGTTTTCCTGTCAGCCATGCTACCTGCCGGCAGCCAATAAGAACACTACCCGCCGATGACGTCATTGCGTGTGGCGCGAAAAGCAGACCAGGCAGGCAAACCATACGTAGCAAGGGAAAAAAAAATTCGATGAAATTTCCGGAAACTCGTATTATCTAAGCAGTTCAAACTGAGAATACAAGAAATTCGTTCTAAAAGGTATTTATCTCTCACCGCAGTTGGCAACAAAATGACAGGATTTGGAACCATATAACAGAGTTAACGATGTTGATGGTAACATGATCTTGGAGTAATCTTGTGGACGTGAGACCTTTCGGTCGAAGTTCAAGGAGCCGTAACTTCTCCCGAAATCTGCATTCTGCAATTATTTGTCGGGAAGATGGAATTGTACATCACATGAAGAAAGATTAAGCCCACATTTGAGCCTCTAAATACGCGGTAAAACGCGCGACGTAACTTTAAACTGTGCTAGCATTCGTCCACGTCGTAGTAGTCTAATGTAACGCAAATTGACAACTTTTGTAAAAATATGTCTTATATAGGGTCTGCAACATCATTTACATAAAAAGAATATTATTTTGTCTCAGTTTCTGTGTATTTGTTAAGCCGTTTAACGGCCTGCAATGTATACATCAGGGTGGTTTCCACAGAAAGTAGCAGGCGAAATTAAGTTAAACATAAAATTAGAACCTTGGGATATTTTTTTAATTCTTGGGATGATTTTGTTTGTTTCTCTTATTTTTCGGGCAAGCTGGAAACGGCTAGACTGAGCAGTAAAGCATTGATGTTTTTTTTTTGCTTTAATAACAATAATAATAATAATAACCACGGGAGAGGGTTGAGGGGATTCGTTTTTGACAGAATCACCCACTAGGGGGTATTAAGCTAAGTCATGTACGATGGTTAGGTTCAGAAAAGCTGGAGAAGGGGTACTTTGATGGGGCGCAACAGAAATATCAATTTTTAAATGTTCTGAAACAAACTTATTTTTTTCTTCTTCACAGAGATATGGCAGACAAGAGATTTTTAAACTCGCTAGACGGTTCCGCACTTGTTTTTAACTTCCAGTGAGGAAGCAGTTACGGTTAGGGGGGCGTCATGTGGTTTGAGAGGCCCTTATAGCTGCTGATTTTGTGTTTTTGTATTCGTGAGCTTTATTTTGGCTGTTGTTTTGCTTTCTGGTGGCACGGTTACCGAAATTAAACGGAACTTAAAAAATTTAATTCGTATCTCATTCGGGGCTAACAAAAAAGAAGCGAAATTTTGGCGAGGCCGGAAGTATTTCTTTTTTTGTGAAACATCACATTTCCAAATTTTTTCATTTTTGAATACCAAAAATGTTATATGGGTCGGTACAAAAATACCCATGCTTCTTTTTTTTAACTCTGAATTTATAACACTTCTTTTTGCATTTATAAAGAAATTTTTGTCACCCTTTCCAAAAATGGTTTCCTTGATTAAACAAGGAATTTTTTAAGACACCAAAATTTGGGTTTTCTTTAGAATTCATCGTCCAAAAAGATTTGCAGCTACCGAGACCCAGATTCCCTTTATTCCCGTTAACGCTTTTGCCCCTAACGCTACCTGGCGTCAAGTCCCCTAACCTTGTGCATAGTTGCTAGCCGCGCCCCTTCTATCTTTAGTTTGGTATTTTCCGCCACGGAATTCGCTGGAGAAAGGGGCATTTTTTGAGGCTTCAATGCTATAAGGGGCCACGTGAAACGTAAAACAGGGGGAGAAGGAAAGTTATGATATATGTCAACAAGTTTTGCACGTGTCACAAGACTCTGCTTTCGGCTACGCCCCTACAACTTGCTGCAACGCATTCCTTTTTACCTCCTCCGGAACAGCCACTACATACCACTTGCTTTAACATCCACACTGAAAAAACTTTTCCCAACAATGCATCAATGATAAACAATGGCACAACACGGAGAAAGCTTGATGAAGATCAATCAGGACATCTGACAAGAATAATATGTCAGAGAGAAATGTGAAGTCATCTTGTACACTGTTACGCCAAAGAATGGAGAGTTAGGTCAAATAAATACACCTTGTAACAAACTTAAAAAGGAGGCTGATTCATTAGCTCAAACAAAAAAAAGCAAGTCGTCATCAACGGGGGCTGAGACAACTCAAAAGATCTTACTCCTACTCTTTACCAATTTCACAGAGCTGCTCTCGCATTCAGTGAATGGACCTTGTGACTAGATTTCACTATTTCGATCCCTGTTCCTTGGAACTGAATGTAAAGAGCTTTAAATCTTTGACGATGCACGGCGAAAGGTACGCACAACCATTTTGGCATGTCGGATCGTCTAACACTTCACATTTCGGTGGTACATTTATTCATGGTTCATGTATTTCTGGGACTAATTTGGAAATCTTCTTTGGCTTTTTAGAGTTTAAAGCTTCTAAATTTGTCGCGGAGAAGGAAAAAAATCAATTCTAAATTCTTATTACTCTCAAACCCTATTCAATAATTTCAGATCTAGACGTAAGAAAGAGAAGCAACCAAAGGTCCACCATGTGGCGTTTTCATCGTCCTTTGACACATACTTGGACAACACCCACTAACCGAAAAAAAAACTTTTAGCTTCAAGAATTTAAGTCAATCCGTTCCCTGACCTTCTCGTCGGAACCTTTCCACTGCTAGTTCCGTTTTAGCCTGGAGGGTGGGAGGGGTGGAGAGAATAAAATTCGTCTCCTTAAGGCAAAAGAAGCTGCACCCTTCACTCGCCTCCCTAACACACCACAAAGAGGGCAGCATTGATCAAGCTGACCCCATTTCCACCGGTTTTTTTCCTTTACTCCTTCTGCATTCTGCCTAGGGCGTCCGGGCTAAGTATTTTTCTTCGGATAACGACAAAAAGTTGGGAAAGTTTTCCGAAGAACACGATGCATAGCTGAATTCTTCTCTTGCTTTCCTGCCCAGTTATTGTTAACCCTTTCCATCCTTCTTTCCCTCACTACAATCCATTACATCCCCCTTGTTGACTCCTACACCTACGGACTCTAAATTCATCAGACATAAAAGAAAGAAAAAATAGTAATTCAATTATTCAATACTGCGCCTTTCTAAGAAATGAATATGTAGAATACCCTTCGTCAGAACGGAACGGAAATTTTGTAAATTTCACATATCTTGATATCCTTCACCAGCACACGCATTCCTTCCTTGCCAACCCCCGTCCCACGCTAGCTAGTCCCCAAAGAGCTGTTCCTGCTTAATATTCACCGCGTTGTTAGCTAAAAACGAGTTCGTCATTTGGGGATCAACATCTACATCTTCTCCCAAGCCTTGGGCGGCGTCTTCTAAGCCACCACCCCCATACGACGTTTGCATTCCCCCGTACCAAACGTTATCCGCCCGCTGGGAGTATCCCATGTTGTTAGGCGTAGCTAGTCCAGCTCCGCCACCTCCTCCTCCACCACCCGCTCCTCCTCCGAGCACGCCCATTCCCAACGATTCGGCATCTAGCCCCAAGGCGCCCACTCCCGCACCCAAGATCCGTTGCGTCATGGCGCTCAAGGCGGCTAACCGCGCCTCTTCCGAGGAAAGATCTGTCCCGCTCCCGGTCATCGCATTGAAAAAGGCATTGGAAGCAGACGAATTAGATGATGAGGATGAAGAAGACGCTGACGAAGGTCCAGCCATGCCAACTTGGTTCAGTAAATTACCCCCAGGGCCTTGCAACGCAGATTGTGACTGTGGGTGTTGTTGTTGCTGTTGTTGCTGCGGAGTATGGGGACCGTGATTGTTATTGGTAGTAACGATATCGATTCCGTTAGCAGAACACCTGTTCAGATTCATCATCATCGGGTTTGGCCCCATGGTAAAGTTGTTGTTGTGCGATAAGAGGTTGGGGAGATTGTTTCCGTTGCCGTTGGACGAGTGAGGCACAGCGCCTCCGGCGTGCACTGCTGCTGCTGCCGCGGCGGCGAACTCGGAAGTAGGTACTGGCATCGGGTTTGCTGACAAAGATCTGCCCACACTATCAGACCCCATCTAGCGTTAAATAAATAATAAATTACAACAAGTGAAATAAATTATTTATAAAAACATTCCTCAAGACCATTACTCAAAAATATTCTCCCAAAATACTCAATAACGAAATGCTTTCCAAACTGTTAATGATACTAGAACGCCCCTATCCACGGACACAAAAAGCATCCCAAAACGGCAATACGTGCACATGTAGAATAAACCATGCAAAACTGCGGACCACAATAGGGCGTATTCCGAAGTACAGTTCTGGTTGCGCTCGTAGCATACGCTAGTGGGAGCCGCCATTGAATGTCCGCTTGTTGTTGATATTTACCACTGTCGCTAGGATACCAGCTTTTATGTTACAATTCCACGTATGCTATAAACGATCCTGTTGTTGATATTTGCTGATACAGCTTTAGTTTGATGATGTCACATATGCTATAAATCACCTTATACGCACCGGTATCCTAGCGACGCTGGTAAATATCAACACAAACGGAAATTCATAGCCTTTTCCACTGGCTACTCTAGAGTACTCTGGAGTACCCTTTTTGACTCCGAGTAGCGGTGGCCCATTCCACTGGACCAACCGGAGGCGGAGTCACTCCTGTTGGCACCCTCCACTGGGACTCTCACTCCGTTTAGAGTCAAAAAGAGTACTTTTCGCTACCCTGACTTCAGAGACGGAGTAGGACTTCCAGAGTGGGTTTTGTTGCGCGCGAAATATGGATCCAAACAGAGAGATTATTACTTGCTTTGCCTGAAGTCATCTTCCAGTTCCAGAAGTGACAGTGACGAAGAAAATTACCAAGAAATGATGCGTGTGCTTTCCAGAAAAAAACACGCGAAGAGATAAAAACCCAGAATTCAAATTTTATACAAAATGTGTGCAATTATTCATTGTGAAATATGTAGTATATCTGTTCAACATAGAGGCTCAGTTTAATAATTTTGTTAACAGTTTAAGCAAGTCCTGATGAAGTCCTGAAAAACTGCCATTTATTTGAGTAAAATATTCTAAAAATTGTAAGTTGCGCGGGAAAAAAGCATACATAAGTATGGCTGCCGTTTACTCTGATAATCATAAGCGCCCTCCACTGGGAGGAACGAATCCGAGATCTCGCGGCGGATCCGCAGATTCGGAGTACCCTTGACAGAGTAGAGTGCTACTCTCAACTACTCTCAGAGTAGCCAGTAGAAAAGGCTATCAGTAGCGGCTTCCCACTAGCGCACGTTACGAGCGCAACCAGTAGGCTACTGTACTTCGGAATACGCCCTACTGAACTAACAATACAGAGCTATGAGGTGCACTGAACTAAAGTGCACAAATACATCTGCTATCTATGTAAACCATAAAATGACAGGTGAATTCAGAAAAAAGAGGAAAGCGCATCTGCCACATCACAGTTCAAGAAGCACTCCTTAGATGTCGCACGGAGTAATGGGACGCCAAACTACTTGGAAACCACGTGACCAGGCAATCGATGATCGCCACACTAGTTTAAGCGTGAAAAAGTATTAACCGTCCTTGAAAAGCATCGACAGGTCTCGTTCGTGCTCGAGACAAATGCCTTGTAAGAGTAAAAACGGGAGAAACTAGGGTGACAGTAAGCGTGAAGGGGTTAATGATGGTAGTATAATTGTTTTACGTGGCTTGGGCGAACCCGGCTTGTTTTGAGAAGCGATTCGTCTCGTAAACTTGACGTGTCCCGGAATACCACAGCCCTGATGACGCCATGAACATGATCTTCAGGCCACGATCCAGTTAAGATTCGCTGCGGACGACCGCGCCCCTTTGGCCTCAGTTCCAAGTGAACGCCTGCAGTTGCCATAAAAAAAGACATCCAAATAAGCGAAAAAGTATACTCATTCCGAACTTTTAATTACTTTACCGCATCACTCTCTGCCTTCTTTCATTGATTTAGTTAGTTCTTGGACAGAGGTAGCAATGTACGAAAGACAATAAAAATGCTCGGAAGAAAATAAGGCGTGGCTTACTTGGAGATCCATCGGCGGAAGGTCCAAGCATATTGTTGACGCGATTGGCATATAAGACGAAAGTCGGGTAAGGAATGTCAAACTTCCTTGCGGCTTGCGACAAGGACAATCCTTCACGTAGTACGGCCATAATCGCTTCAGCCATCGTTTCCGGTCGCCATGTTTTGAAAGGGCCTCTTTCGCGGAACCGCAAATTCTGCACGACGCCTTGGCCCGTGGCCCACGCTTTCTGCCACAAGGCTTGCAATTGGTATTGATAAGAATCAGTAGGGCCGCCACCACGACTCACTAATGAACAAAACAATTCAACACCCGACAAAAATCAATCCCTACCATTAATTAACGTTCTTTCTCTCGTCTCAGGTTGAGTATCGCAAAATTTAGGTCACGAAAAGTCGAAAAAACTTGACAAAGTTGCATTATTACATTCATGCTTTCAAACGCAATCTGAAACGCGCATGCTTGAGAAAAAAAGGTCGGATAACGGAAGACAAAATTTTTATTGCTTTGCTGGAATTTGCCAACAAAATAATCCGGTTTCAAAAACTATGGCGTTGTGAAAATTTTTGCAATGGCACTTGATTGAAGATGCCATCCTTGATAAGTAAATGTGAATGCATCGTTGCTGTCACATAAATCCAGCCACGTGGTACATAAAAGACCACGCGCGCGGGGAAAGGAATGGGAACAGAACGGCGAACTGCGAAGGTAGAAGTTAAGTACGACGCCGCACAAAATATATTTATATATATAAAAGAAAACTGCCCTATGTCGTTGAGGGGAGCATTGGAATTCGCGACTGCTTATTTCAAATTACATATGGGGAAATATTTGACACTACTAGGAACACAACGTTTGGCACCTCAGGGGAACTTTTCAAACAAACAAAAATATTTTTCTCAATTAACTCCCAACCTTTCACATTTCCGCAATAAACTACACACAGAAAACTACACCCAAGTCCCATTGATTGTCAACCGCAATTCTTGACGAAGAACTGTTGTAAAAAAATTTGGCCCCTTCGCTGTAAAAAATGACGGACAAATGACAAAACACTAACTAAAAACAGGTATTTCCACCCTCAATATTAAAGATCCCCTGTCATACTAACACATTTCGTATAGGAATGTTAAGCTAATTTTTGTTTTAAAATATGATTCAATTTCCCGAAATTTCTAAAATCTCGTCGCACATTTTTCTTGGCAACAACTGAACGTGCTCTACTTATAACAATACGGCACGAATTGGCACATCCAACAGCGGAAGACTGAACAATCATCGTTTTTCTTTACGAAATTTCTACAATTTCCCTAATCACTTCTTCCTTCGTTAAGACACATTTTAATGAGCAAAAACGAGCAAAAAAATATGGCCAAATTCACTTTCACGCCAATGAGATTCTTCTAGCGGACAAACGGCGATCTAAAACCCTAATTTCTCTGGGGAAAATATCTGGAAGACCTTTTCAACAATATTGCGTTAAAATTCCCACTCGAAACATGTCAAAACTAGCTTTTTCATCTTTTCATTACCTCGCTTTTCCGTTTAAAAACTACACAGTGGAATGTCAATAAACCACGCCTATTTAATCACCTTCGGTTGGCCACATTTTTGTTTCCTCCTCTGGTCCAAAAAAAAACGTACTGGTAAAATATGGCAAAATGTGACGATTTTCTACTTGTCCATATTCGTGTCCTAAACATTAAACGCCAATATTCCCATCCTGTCTGCCATTTTGTGCCCCATTTTACTGATTGTAACAGCGTTTGCTACCCCTTTCCGAAATACCAATGTGAAGTGTCAGGATTGGGACAAAAAATAATAAAAAAAACACCAAGCTTTGACATGCAAATGAGGAATGGCAGTAGGATGGGAGGATCGATCTCTTTTATCATGTTTTCAAGACGAAAAAAGTGTGAACACTCACGTCGAAGAATTAAGCTGATCTTTTCCCAGATGCTTCTGGACGTAGTTCACTTTTAAAAACAAATGACAACGACATGCACATAAGAAAATTTAATGTTTATGTAATGACAAATTCTCCGGCTCTAAATCAGAATCTTCTTCCGGCGCTTCTACGGAATGCTTGCGTTGCCGGGATCGGGATGGAGGGTATAACTGCGCGGCCCGCTTGGAGGTGGCGTTTCCCGCCGTGACGCGGTTCGTAGCCACGTGGCCGGATCCCAATGAGTGCGCGGGTAACATCAAGTTAGCGTACAAGGACAGGTTTTCAGGTTTCTCTTCAGCTTGGTGCCGATTGGACAAGTTTTGGGGTTTGTCCACGTCTTGGACCAATCGTTCGTTGTTGTTATAGAGCGCTAATTGTTTCTTGAGCAATTCAGTGTGCAATAAATGGTGCGCTGAGTTGTTGTTGCCACTCGGGACACTGTGGCTTAGCTTGTTGTGGTTCTGATGGTGAGTGTTATTATTGTTGTTATTATTGTTTCGATTGCTCGTGGACGTATTGTTATTATTATTATTATTATTATTATTATTATGGCTGCCATGGTTATTGCTGCCGCTGTTGTTGTTCCGGTTCTTGGAGTAGTACAACGACACGATATTGTGCTTCTTGCAAAACGCCCACCACCAACGGAATCCCACCAAGCCGGTGAACCGAAATTGCGGGTCTTTGTCTTGCTTCAGCTTTTCCACATACGCCACAACCGACTCCAATGATTTGTTGGTCCGACGGTTGTACGGCATGGCGGACGTCTCGCAACAAAAATCCAATACCGCCTCCTCATCCGCCGGGTGCAAGCCCACGTCATCTAGGACCAGCATACGCTTGGATTTCCCCAGAATATTGTCGTACAACGTCCCTTTGGGAATACCATAGTGCGCGGAGGCTTGAGTGAAGCGCATGCGTTGCGTCACGATGGCTTGGATGGCTTCTTGTAACTGCTCTTTGCTCCACGAGGGGGCCTTGGACTTCCACTGAACCAGCGGGTCTTTTCGTAGGTTTGGGAGGGAATTTGAGGAGATTTTTCGCAAGACGCAACGCAAACGGTGCAAGGAACGGAAAAAATAAAACGAAAAAAATAGCCAACTTAAAATCCAACTAAAAAAACAAAACTAAATGGTCAAAACCTCCCATGTGAAACAGAAACGGTTAATAAGAAGCTCAAATTTCAGCCATTAGGTGGTGTTAGTGCTCAACAGTGGCATGAGATATGACAAAGCGAAATTGCAAGTTTATTTACTTAAAGGTTACCCAAGACACTTTCATTGATACTTTTAAGAAACAACATTGTTCCCCAGGCAGATAAAGGACGGGAATATTCTTTGAGAAAAGGTTTCTCACAAAATTAAGGTTTTCAGATAAACAGCATCCATGCGTTACTTTGGATAGCGAGACACAAACATACTTGGATTATTCAAGAAAAAAAAAAACGAAGGGTCACCATGAGATTTGTAAGAACGGAAATCCGTTTTCCAACCATCCTTACCTGATAAAACGGACGGTGATGCTGCTAGCCAAGGATGAGTGCCTTCCAACATGCGAGCCTAAAACGAGACAAATTACCCCAATTAAGCTTATCGCCAACATTTACATTTCAGTTCCGTAACGAATAATAGTAATACGAAGATTTCCTGCCTGTCGTTGAAGAATCCTAAATCCCGCAACAATTCCAAACTTCTGAATGTCGAAAGAAAATTCCCTCAAAACGCCGTTCCAAAATCCGTTATATAAAAGCTTCAGTTTAAATTTCACACTAATCTTCCCAAAATAAAAAAACTTATAAGCATTGTACGCGAATGCCTTCCATTTTCTATCCCCTCCTGCTTTTAACATTCTTTCCCCATTCTTCTCCTTAACTCAATTTTTCCCAAAAAAAGCTTACTGCCCTCCCTTCAAAATATTCATCTCCAGATTCCATTTCAACCTCGATTTTTCACCTGAATGATTCTCCCATTCATTCCCACCTGTTTGGTCTAATAATGCCCTTCTGGTTAGTTTGGGAGGACCACTAACACAACAATGCTATCCCCCTCACCCCCTCCCTCCACTTTAATTCACCCTATTTATCCCTCTGTTAGCCACCTTACAATGGTGAAACATGGGGATGGAGTAGATCACAGGAAATTTGTTACAATAAAAGAATGAAACCGACGCTTGACGC
The DNA here is from genome assembly GCA_020615345.1 of Triops cancriformis. NCBI lineage: Eukaryota > Metazoa > Arthropoda > Branchiopoda > Notostraca > Triopsidae > Triops > Triops cancriformis. The sequence goes on from JAHZNP010000790.1 coordinate 21,042, forward strand.
CCTACCCTGCTTGCATTCCACAAACTAGGGGATAATCTTCTCCCTGAGGGTTCAAATTCTTCCCCACCCTTCATCCAAAAACGCAAGGGGCGGAAACTCAACTCGAAACTCCTAATTACCCATATCTCTGAAAACAAAATATAGTATAAGAAACGCACTTTCACAAATGTTCTTTACCAGCCAGTTTTCACCCCTCTTTCCCCCTAGCGGGGTGTGAAAACACCTTAGTCCACAAGTGCGCAAAAACTACTCTGGCCAACCATTTTTCCCTCTGCCTTCCTTAACATTCCTGTGCACTGGTCAAAAGTCATTCTCGTCTTATCGTTTATAGTTGGGCTTAAGGGTGGCATAGAGGGGGAATGACATAGACGAGGGTTGAAACTGGACATACACTTTAACCTTCATAAGGGGAAGGGGAAGGAGTTGGGGTATTAAAAAAGCGAAAGAGGGGGGTGCATGCACTTTACTCGAGGTCGTAAAACTGACCTTCTTCATTGGTCCTTCCTTCCTCACCCCCTCTCGCACCATCTTGACCCTTGCACGTCGTTTTACAACCAGGCAAAGAGGGCGAAAACTTGGGTCCCCGCGGGAAATTGACGACCCCAACGACGTTTTCGCACAGAAAGTTCCCCTCCCCCTCCTCCTCTCACCCTCGATTGACCTTATCTCGTTCGGCCATCTTTAATACAACAAAAGCAACCCCTTCTTTAACCCTCCTTTTCTTATGAGACATCTCCCAAGAAGAAGCATGTAAGAAAACGCTGCGCATTTTTCTTTTTCGACCCCCGCCCCGCCTCTTCCCTGGACGCTTGAGGGGCGCACTCTACACTCTCGCCATCTATTGAACCTTTTGGTCCATGTGGGAATGTAAACCCGTAACCTTATGAATGAACACGGAAAACGTGACGATAACCATTACTTGTAGGAAGTCTAATTGCAAATGCTAACTGAATGATACGCTTTAACTTCAATGAGGACGACCTAAATACTTTCAGAAGAGAATTTCTCGTTATGACTTAGTTGCGACATAGGAAATTTGTCATTGTTAAAATCAATTTTGCGCCTACATAAAAAAGTATAAATAGTTTATTTCTTTTATCTCAGACTGTCTAGTTATTAAATTCCTTTGTTATATTTCGTCTGGTACGTTTACTTTTGAAACTTAAGCATTGAACCTATTCCCAACTTTTCCCCAATATCTCAATATCGTTGGTTTACTTGAAATCTGGTACAACTAACACTCAAATTTATTTCAATTTAATGCTTTATTGCATTTAATATTTAAGTACACTTCAATTGATATTTCTAATTTAAAAAATACACGGTCCCGAATTCAAAAGAATTTCTAGGACCAACGAGACTAAAAATTTTCCGGTAAAATTACCTTTTTTTACGAAATGTACAACGAAGATTCCTGGCGTCATTTTTTCTACTTGAAATAAATTCCACACGTTCTAGCAACCTCCCATACCGTAAGTAATCTCCACATTCATCCTTGAGTCCTATTCTCCAACGTCATGCCCATCCCTTTCCTTCATCTCCCTCTCCTCCTTTGTTCTTCTTTTCGTTGCTCTTCATTTGGTGCGCCTGTCCCTCCAACAGCAAAAACAAGACGTCTTGAGGCTACAACTTTTACGAAAGACGCCGCACCCTAGGATGTCAGCATCTATGCAAATGAGCTCGCTTCTCGGGTTTCTTCCACCTCCTCCTCAGTGCCTTCCCTCTTGCCTCCCCATGGCAAATTCCTGTCATAAACTTCCCACCAAGATGGGGTGAGCTTAAAGTCTACCTCCTCCCCACCCCCTCCTTTAGCTTAAATGACCTCGCTGATAAAAACTATCCCTTGGACCCTCGCTGTCTAAAAACCATTCCTTGGAAACCGCGAAGAGTCAGGAACGACGTCGATCCGTCGGACTCCTCAAAAGCTGCCCATGTTGCAACACTGGGCGCTCACCCCATACCCAATACGAAAGTGCGCCACCCTATTCGTCAATAAGCCCTACAACCTTGTCCCTGAGGAACTGACTCAGTGCCATATCGACCAAAACATGTCTTAAGGACAAGAGAAAAAGATTAAAAAAAAACATATTCTTCATACCCTTCAACCACCCTGCTACGTCCAGCTTTTGACGCTATGCGCCCAGGTATTGTTAAAGGGGGTTGGGTTGGTGGTTCGAGATGAAATCTCACTTTTACCCGCGATCGTGGCAACGACCTTTTGACACCAATTAACCATGGTCAATACTTTCAACAACTGGTCGGTGGCTGGTGGGGTAAAAACATCTCCGCAAGAGTTATGGGTAGATATGGGTGAAAAGGGGGTAAAGGGGTTAAGAACTGTTGTGTGGGCGCTTGACAGGTGAAGGGAGTGAAGAGGAGACGACTTCCCACACGGCTGCAAAAGCGCGGATGAACGAAAACAATTTGGAAACTTTGTGAAGCTGTGGTGAAGGAGACGCAACTGTTGCCGTGTTATGCAAAGTAGGCGAGAAGGACGGTGAGGAGAGCGGGAGATAAACGGTTAGGGCCCGTCGGGTTCATGTCCTTACCCTATCTTTGCCACGCAGTCTGGAATTTATTTACTAACCCTCCGCTAGATAGAAGATAGAAAGAGAAAAGTTTCGCCCATTGCCTTAGCAACAGCGAAAGGCTCGGCAATAATGAACCTGGCGCGTACTGAAAAACGTTCGACGTCGTGCTTGGACCGAGCCATACAGAAAGCCTGTACAGTTCAGTAGCAAGGACGATCGGCGAAGCACACGCTCTATGCACCTGTTCTACTCCCCAACTTGTTTCCATGTACGTAACAATAAAAGTTCACATACATTACAGTAAGAAACTCACACGTTTGAGAACGAGAAGTGTTCCATGTCAACAAAATGTTATGTACAGTACTCGTCATAAAAAACGACCCAAACAAACCGTCCTATTGCTAACGGCCCAAGCCACTGTGAGGAGCCTTGTTGCGGGTCAAAAACGTTCGAAAGACGGAAAAGAGGGACATCGCTCGCGAAACTACCGCACCGTTAGGCACCGACGGTTTGTTTGGATCGTTTTTTATGACGAGTACTGTAATGTACGTCTATGTACCGTAAATCCGTCTGCTATTCCAACAACGACAACATTTATCATTAGACTGAAGAAGGGGGTAAGAAATTGATGAAAGCTTAGTAAATTTTAGAAACTGGTCGGTCTTCGACAAACAAGGAAACTATTACTGATAATCTAGAAGTGGGACGACGGGCAAATTAGGGAAAACATTCTACCGTACAAGCCAACAATGAAAACATCCGTGACGAGACTGTTTCAAGTTTACAGAGTGGGGGAACAATTCCTTAATGTTCCTTAAATACCCACCAGAACTAAACTGTTCACCAAATGTCTATTTAAATTATTCTGTTTCGAAACCAGGCAAGTAAATGTGACAAGACGTCCTCAATTCACAATTCGCACAACAAGCGAACCGCGGTGAAGAATGGCACGCGCTTCAACGTTTCCGTCTGTTGTAAAATTGTCCACCCATTTCTCTGTTAATTTAACAACCATTCCTAGTAACCCTCACCAGTAACCCCCTATCCATTCGCCACACCTGCGACAGAGTCCTTTACTTTTAACTACGCATAATTACAGTACTTTCCCCGAAGGTATGCCCTACACTCTCAAAACTTTAATATAGATCACGTGCTTGGGAAACTGATAATAATCCTACATGCCCAACATTATCTTTAAATGCTCTTTCTTTACTCATATGAAAAGCCCACACATAACACTTATTCCCCAACTGGAGCCTTTCCACACGGCCAGGAACTACTTCTTTAGGAATTGTTCATGAAAATCTAACACTTCTAGTGCAGAAGGATACACAAGGGTTCTACAGTTCTCGATTTTGAGACAGTGCAATCCTGGTTTGGTCCATTCCAGATTGGCTTTGAACTTGTCTGAACTCGCCATTCCTAATTGCTGCTTCTTTCTTTCTTTTTATGCAAATTCTTTCCTACACTAGAACGCGGCATGCTTGTGACGTAACGCACGGAACCAGCCCGCGTAATCACCTCAGATTTGAAAGACAGTAGGGGGAAACGGAGAGAATGTGAGAGAGGAAGGGCAAGAATCTGTGTGGTACCTGACCAAAGGGCCAAGGCGCGCCGCTTGCCGTCGCCGCAGGTCGGGTACGGTCGTAGCGATGGGCATCGCGCTTTGAAAGCAAACACCTGTGTGTTCATGCGAGTTGGGCCAAAAGGCAAAGAGCTTAGCATACCAACGAACCTTTTATCTTCCTTTCTTTCTCTCCTCTCCCCTCTTCCTCGTCTTCCTTTTTCACACCATATGGGACCGCAAAAGCAGGTAAACCCCCGAGACGGGGACCCAAGCAACAGGTTGCACATCTAACACACGTGAACATACGGATAACTTTTCAATGAAAGCCCCGTGTGCCGCACGCAAACAATGGCACATTTTCTTACCCTGTTTATGAACCAATAAAAAGCTTCCCCTGCGGCATCAACTCGCTCCGCGCGCCATCCGCGCCGAGAAGCACGAGTTTGCACGCTAAGCATAGCAGCACCAAGCCAGCGAACCCGCACCGCGGCCCAACCGATGGACGCTAACTCAGGTCGCCCTATTTATCTTCCATTCTTTTTTCTTCCTTTCTTTTTTTCTTCTTCTTTTCTTTAACAGAGGGCGGGGGGACGGGGACAGAGCTTGCAAGAACAGAGATAAATGACGACTAAGCTAAGGGATAAACCGGTTTTCTGTTTGTTGGGTGCCAACTTCGAACCCAAGGCCAGGAAACCTACTTCGAAAACCTTCCGAGTCCATCGGGTGACTACGGCTAATGGGACCCCGGTTTAAGCTTTACCTAACCACAAGAACGGCTTGGCAGAAAACGTGCAGGTAAAAAGATAAAATGAGGAAAAGGTACAGTACATCCACCCCCAAAAGAAGCCAACAAAAGCCAACTATCACCAATGGGATGATGGTTAAGGTAGAAAAGGTAAACCGACGACGCTTGGTATGCGACGCCCTCGGGTGCCGCCCGTTCACCTTCTGGACAAAGCTACGTAGCCTGGGCTCCTGAGTTTCTATTTCACAACGCCCCAGACCCCGAACGAAACAAAAAAAAAGAAGTTAAGGTTAGCCTGGTGGGTTTGATAACAGTAGAATGACCCGACACCCTCCTTTTCCACCCTCTTGGTTCAAGATGAACGGCGGGACAAAATGACCAAGAGGCAAGAAAGAGCACTTTGGTAACCTATTACTGAAACAGCCCCCCTCTAATAAACCCATCTCGATTTTTCGGGGCTCGTCTCCTTTCTTCTTACTGGACCCTGAAAAATATTCCAGCCATTATTCACACTGTCAAGCAACCTACGAAGGAAAAGAACCCCGAAAGGAAGACGAACCTTGTTCACTTTTCTGAAACCGACACTTTTTTCCCTTGAAATCTATTTTTTCCTCCCCTCTCCCTCTGAGAGACCAAACCGTGGAAGACGTGTTTGTGAGCGACGCAATATGAATCGTTAATTTAAGGAGACTTTGGCAACAGTGATTTTCGATCTCCCAGGACCTCCTCTAAACGTTCCGGACCGTCTGATTAGGCAAACAAAATCGAGATTTGTTTGGCTTTTCAAGGGAAAATGGCTCTCTTTATTTAAATTCTCACCCTCGACTTATTACTTATTATATTTGTGCCTTTATTCGTCATAACTGTTTGAACGTCTTCATTTTGAAATATTTCTTCACTGGTCAACTTTTGGACCTGTCGCAGATTCTCACGTCGTAAATTCCAACCCCAATCAATTTCTCGAAATAGTTTGTATCGGCATTTACAACTTACCCTTTCCTCTTCTCGGATGAGTTCCGCGATTCCGGGCTTGATATCCAATTCATCCGCCACGTGGGGCGTGGAGGCGAGCTGGCCGCCAGCATTGGCGGAGCCGAAGCCTTGCGAGGAAGGTGCCGCCGACGAGGCTGGACTGGGGTGGGCGTGGCCAAGAAGTGGTAAAGGCCCATCTAAACTTCCGGAATCTTCGGCTCCGGAAGTATTGGCATGCAGAGTCGTGGTGGGTGGGCTGGAGCCGTCCGGAGATCCGGGCCCCGGGGGCGTCGAACCTTCGCCTAAGGAATACCGCCGGCGTTTGTGGCGCAAGGCGGGTGACGCGGACGGCGTAGGCGTGTCCTCCATTCCCGCTCCACCACCACTGATGAGATGACTCCCCCAGGGGGTGATAGTACTGCTGAGGGGACAGGAACTACTGGGACTATCCGTTTTCCTCCCGTTCAGATTGGCGGCACTCAACAACCCATGTACCCCGCTCCCTCCGCCGCCAGTACTTCCTCCCGAGGAGCAGGTACTGGTCTGCAAGGGATTCGGCCCTCCTGCGGATCTCTGATCGCCACTGGCGCGCTCGGTGACCAAGCCAGCGCCCAAAATGGGCGGCGTGCCGGCATGGGAGGCGGAGTCTTCTTCGGTGCTCATCTTGTCGCGATGGAGCTCGCGGTCGCGGTCGCCATTCAGCTCGGACAAACCACGGATCTTGAGCGTTTCCGCGACGCGGAGCAGGGAGTTGAGTTCCTCCTGGGCGACAGAAATCTCGCCCCGGTACATGTACTCGACCACGGCTTTCAACTCGGACCATCGCGTGTCTTTGAGGATGACGATGGGATGCTGACACGGATTGTCGAAAAACAAGGCTTGGAAATAGGGCGAACACGCCGAGAGCACCATCTTGTGCGCTTTAATAGCGTGCCCGTCCGCCGCTAACGTCACATCCACGAACGTCTCGTTCTGCAACAGCTGATCGAACACATTCGTCAAATTTGACTGATAATTGTTCCACCGCAGACACAAATGTGGCGATGTTGATGACGCCATCTTCTCCTTTTGCCGCCTTTTTACTTCGGAAACCCCCCACCCTTTTCAAATTCTCGGTACGAATTACTGCTTTACCACCAACTTGGCCGCCATTCACTCGCGCCGCCCGATTTACCACACCTGTTGACGTACAAAAAGTCACGACGAATTAGAAGAAGTCCACCCAATAAACCGATAGTCAAGTCCCTAACCATTACCACTCCTAATACTAGGGTAAGGAGGTCCAAAACTCTGAAATTCAACGTCAAATAAAGACTCGCACTTAAAATAGGTTTTAGACATTTTAGGATGTATGAAAAACGCATATTTAAGAATACGGAATTTTTTACGTAAAAAAACAGGGAGGAAAAACTAAGAGAATGCAGAGAATTTTGAAATCATAATAACAGATGGGCAAAATCAGTATGAGAAGTTAAGAACTAGTTTTGTTTGTTTATTTAAAAGTTTAAAGACGAAGCACGCCGATTGTTCGGCGTATTATTAAGAACTAGTAAAACGTACGACCTATTCGAAATATTACACAGAATACACAATAAATATGAAAACCATTCATATAAGAAAACGTCAAAATAAATGAACCTTAAACAAACATCTCCTGAAAATCGCAAAAAATAAGCCGTTTTTCAGCAAGTAACATTAGAATAGTTCTGGTGTACTCCGTCATTACTAATTATGAAAATTCCCCAACATCTTGCATAGGTCCAAGGACTCTCTGGATACGTAACACAGTCCAAACACTACGCGCAAACATTGGCTTAACGTAACGCAATACTCACAGAGGACAAGTAAGGTAAGAATAATTCGAATTTTCAGGATCACTTGGCAGCTCAACTTGCCAGAATTTCAATAAACCGAAGTCGCGCACGATTTTTTTTTTTAGATGCTAAAGATGACGTCTGTCCACGTCCAGCAACTACTTGGCTGTAAAGTGTACTGGGGATCGTGGTCCGGCGTCTGGGGTCGAGTCCCCTTCACATGGGTGAAGGCGAAAAGATTTCAGGGGGCTGGTCCGTTCCTGGGTGTTTTGGACAGAGGGAAAGGGGAGGTGAGAGGAGGGCGGTAATACGGTATACCCCCTCTCCTCCCCCAAAGGGCAGCTACAGGTAATATAGTATGGAATCTGGGCTTCGTCATGTTCTGTTCTACGCTAGTGATAGTAGAGCGAGGGGAAAAAAGAAAAGAAGGCGGCGCCCTCGCCGAGCTTCAGCTCAGTTCCTTTTCGCCGACGTCGTAGTGGTCAACCTGCTGACCTCCTAGTTTTCTCTCTCTTTCTCTCGCTCCTTTATCTTCCCTTCTGGCTTTGGTCTTATCCTTCGCTATCACTCTTTACCGATTGCACGTCCCTTTCGAAAGGATTTGCCCTCCCCCCATCTCTTTTCGACTTCGAACTCGCTGTAAAGTATACTTCGTCGCGGACGTCTCCAGAACCGAGCTTGGAAGCCTATGGGATTCTATGTTACGTTACTGAGGCGTTCTGCGTGAAGTGTAAGGCCTGTAATGTTCCTACTAAGAAATGTTGGGTTGCGTATTGGAAACGTTGAACACATATATATAGAAACTCTTTCACATTTGAAATTATGGGAAGCCCGAGACTGACGACTTTAAATCTTTCCAATGCGCGTACTCGTAATTTATGGACTTCATGGAGGATGGACAAAAATGTACTTTTTCAGCTTATTTACGTTCAGTTGGTCTTTACAGGGTTTCCTGTATTTTTACACCATCTCTCGAAAGCATATTTCCCATCAACAATTTAAAAAAATTACAATAAAGTATCTTTAACAATAAAAACCAATTATGGTGCGACCCACGCGGTAGGAATGTTGATTCCACCGGACTTGCATTTCCAAATTTTTGCGCTTGAAATTTTGTTTCGCGTGTTTTACTTACAACTTTGCGTATCCAGTGTTGTACCATTGTCTCAGTTTAAAAGTTTCGTTGTTCCACCGTGGTTACATGAATGCATTAGTCATCTGCTGTAGTATTGTGCAGCTATAGTCTATTTCATTCTTGTTGTCCAATACCTCGCTTTACGAAATACATTGTTGCAGATGTCGTCAGCATACTACAATTGTGATTTGCGTTTCAGACCGTTTGAATGAAAAAGCTGAAGTTTGCGGTCAAAAATCTGAGAAGCAGACGGAAAACGAACCTTCGAACGCAAAGATAAAACCGTCTGCTCAAGTTCTGAACGTCTAAACAAAACGCACAGTGCGACATCCCCTTTCCCATCAACACTGGTTTATGCCGCATCCAAATGTTTCTGGCTGCATTTTACGCCAGGCTGGCCTGACTTACGGTACCGTACAGTACTCGTAAAAAAAGGGCCCAACAAACGCCCCACGCTAACGTCCCATGCCATTGAGAGGAGGCCTTGTTGCGGGTCACAAACGTTCGAAAGACGATAAAATGGGACACAGCTCGCGCAACTGCCGTGGCGCTAGGATAGGGAAGTTTGTTGGGCCCGATTTTTTTAAAGAGTACTGTAGACTTCACAGACGTTCACTGAGTAATGTAAACCATCTCCGCAAAGAGCGTTTCGTGCTAATCGATTGTTCACTCAAGCAGAGCTCGTTTATCTCTTCCTACCCATAACATTTTTCTTTTGCCATATCTTTCCAAACCAGTTTTTTTTCTACTTTAACGCTAAAATATGAAATGAGGCTTCAAATTTCCATTTCAATCTACGGGACGAGCGTAAATAGGTTTCCGATACCATTTTAATGGGAAGTTTTTACGATATTCTTTTATTTTTTCTTCTCTCACCAATTCAACTACCCTGATTTTCCTTTCTGTTCGTCATAAAGTTCCAAACCACCTTGCCCCGACAAAAATCAAAATCGATGGCCAAACTAAAATACGCTGCATTTTTTCCTCTGTACCATAAACCGTTTTACAACTTAACCCTCCTTTCCCAGAGGGTAAAAAAACATTGATCAACACCTCAGCAAATCTCACCCGGGTTCTCCAAACCTAGGTGATCGCTCTCAGAGGGTTAAAAAGGTGACGACATGCCTTCCGAACCCCACCCCCTTTACCTTTTCTTGCTTCCTATAGCTCCATCCTATCTCAACCCCTCTCCAAAATCACCTGAACTGTCATTCCGTGTTCCACACATTTTCCCACGTCACAGGTGTCATATTCACACCTGCTACATGACTCTTCACCCCCTTTCAGGTGAAATTTGTAAAGAAAGAGACCACAAATCAGCGTCGGTGGCGTCTATTCAAAAAGGGACCAAACTTTGTCCCTTTATACTCTTTTTTTTCAAAGAATTTCCCCCTAGCAGCTTAGTTACCTGTTTCACGATGTAAAAAAGGAAACAAAAGTTGGAAGAAGGTAAAAAAAGTGCCTAAGTCATTTCAGAACGTGACTCTTCACATTCCCGCCTTCTTTTCGCTTAATTTTCTCCCCTTCTTTTCGGTTGTCTTTCTATTCCGTTGCTAAAACACCCAGTACTGTTACTTGGACTGAAAGATTATAGGGAGAACAACGGACAACATGCATCATTCTCGCTACCCTGCAGAAACTAAGGGGGTGAAAAGTCTTGATTCAAGTAAAAAAAATCAAAGAGCTAAAAAGTACAACGAGAATGTAAAAGATACAAAAAAGTTCCCTCCTCTTGTCAGCCATGTGGTTTCCATACGTTCCACACCTGTGGGATACTTTTATTGTCTAATCATCGTAGCAGTCATTGGGAACGAAAAAAGAGAAGCTATTAAGTATTTTTCGGATACCTCTTGATGGTAAGGGAATCGGTTTTAACAACGTCTGGTTCCATTATTTCGTAGAGTTTAAGCCAATTACTCTTTTGCGAGGGGAAAATGTAAGGGTAGTTAAGAAAAAAAGACCACAGTTATCGCGTAATCTCCTGAAAACCATGTCACTGTGTCATTAACAAATTAAGGAAATGATAGGCCTCACGTAGTCCTATAAGATCCAATCATATAAACTTATGTATTACAGGATTTAGACTGAGATAATGCACGACGGTACAGACGTCTACGACGTCTGCATAAAGTCGGAAAATAAATCTTACTAGTGTTACACCCGCCATTTACGAGAAACGGTAACGCATGGCGTCACACGATACACAGTAAAAAAAATGTGCTAAATGATCAATGTGGACGTCAAGTATGGTGTTGGGGTATGAGTTTCTTCTACAATCGCTTCCAAAACTAATTCATGCACAGAACTGAGGCAAAACACGTCCCACAACACCTTTCGAATATAGGGGCCTGTGTCCGTTGGCTACATTCACTAATCGCAATGACGTGTTTGTTTTCATGGGGTTTTGCAAATTTGTTGTTTAGACTACAGAAATCAAGAATCTGTTTCATCTGACGGTATTCGGTAATAAATACAGAGAGGTTATATTTCTGTAAATTTTACTGCAACTGTCGAGTCAAATTTCCTATTGGGTACGAAAGGGACTCTAAAACTGCGTTGTACGCCACCTACCGGTAAGAAAGAAAACTTGACTTAGCCTATTCATAGTTTCCGTCACACAATTCTTATTTTCCACTGTTTGCTGTTGCTCTGAATTATTCAGCGTCTTCATCAACTTTTCGAGAGCTGTTCCTTTCACTGTAATTAAAAGATACATAATTCTAATAGCTATTTTTTTAAAAAAATAAGGAGTTTAAATAATGGTGTGTACCACTACGTGACGTAGTTGTTAGTTTGAACTAGATAAAATTCCTATTAATAATTGCCGTACCTACGTTTCACCTTATATTTTTATTATTATTAGTCGCTCCATATCGTCTTTCGAATGTTTGCGACCCACACGGCTTCCTCCTAGTGGGGTGGGACGCAAGCATAGGGCGGTTTGTGGGCCCATTTTGATTACGAGTACTGTACGTTGCGAATGGAATAGCATTTTCCATGAACTCCAACGTTTAATTTTTCCCCTTCTTTCACTATACGTTGCAATGGTTACATCTTTAACCCCGTTTGAAGCTGATCCTTGTCGAGCCGAGTCAAGATCCGAGACCGGCTCGGCTTGAGCTGAGTCGTTTACCAGCCATCATTGTAAACCTCGCGCATCCTCATCTTCAGAACTTTTTCTTCAACTTTCCGAAATTTTCGACAACAAGCCTACCACGGTTTGTGTTCATAGCAAATTATGTGAAAAGACAGGGCTCGAAGTTCTCATATCTAAAGTTCTCATCTGAATGGCAACCAACTGTCACACCACTGATAACGATAACCCAATACAAGAACATACAACGCTTCCCTTCCACGCACGTCAGCGCCCCCTGGTCAGGTCTCTATTTACGCCATGAATTTTGTAACACAACTGCTCACGGTTGTCCTAAATGACAAAAAAATACTTAAAGACTCTTAACAAATTCCCCATTGAGCTTTAACTAGCATTTCCAAATTTCTAATATGCGTTAAAAAAATCTTAAATGTCGTCATTTTTCTCCCCTTCTCACCCTCCAACTTGTTGCACAATTTGTGAAACCGTACTCAGTGTCAATTACCGTGAAAAACGACGCCCCAACGACGGCGCCCTAGATCCCAACATTTGGCGACTTGGGATTCCTAGTTTTTTTTCTAATACTTTCTAAACATCTGGTATCCTTCAGCGTTGATCAACCAACATTCAATGAAGTCTTCCCAGAAGTTCAAATTTTTTCTTACAGACTAACGCTTATTTCCATTCTTTTGAAACCTGATAGATCAGCAATTCAAAATGGGCTGTATAATACCCAAAAGGCTTGATTAAGAAGTTATCTAGACACAAAGGTACATTGTATACCCCCTAATAACGTACCAGTTCGAACCCAGGTCACACCCTAGACGCGCTGACGTCACGCATTTTCTCCATGCATGAGATAAGCACGACGGACTAAAAAACTGCACAATAAAAAGCGGAGTACGGTAAGGAGGAGCGGAAGGAGATTTTCTGACTAAAGTTGATGACGTCAAAGCGCCCAGTTAGGATTATAAATGTGGGAGGAGGACGACGTGAGATTAGCTGGGGGTAAGCAAGGGGCGGAGGAGTAAAGAGAAGTAAACGAAACATGGACGAATAAATAAAGCGAGCGGATAACGGACGGCGTAATCTCATTTTTATATATTTTGAAGTAAAAATGGAAGGCAACGGTAAAATTGAATGAAAATGAGACGAGGCAGCAAGGAGATGATTGAAAAAAATGCAACGGAGAAGGGAGATAGCAAAACCCAATATTGATTTATTGATACGCAACAAAATGTACAATTAAATTCTAAAAAAGTACTCTCGCACATTCTAAGGATAAACAAGTTTACAAAACTGTTCCAACAATGTTAAAGTCTAAACTTCTGCTACAATTCCCCAATTTTCTTAGAAATTTTTCAACCTGCATAATTTTCTTTCATATTTTTTCTTTTGTAATATTTTTTTCCTTCTGTCATAAAAAATGGAGGAGAATTTTCGTCATGTAACACAGAAAAGTTGTCGAGACAATATTTGTTCTTTGAAGAATAGTCTTTGGAAGCAGCTAACAAGTTTTTTCTCTCTCCTTCTCTCCTCTTTTCCAGCCATCTATCCATCGCTCAAAGTCAGAAATTCAAAACACGGCCAATGTGCGGTCTTATTTTTTTCTTGCCCTTTAACCGGAAGTGTCTGAAAACAAGGCGTCAACGGCGTCGTGGGCATCCAAGTGCATAACTTATACTGCTCACGCCTCCTCCTTTTACTCTGCGCTTCCCTTTTCTCTCCCTATTCTCTCTTTCACGTACCCCCGTACACAGGGGGCGTCAGGGGAATTTACAACATCTCCGTCCCCCGAAAATTTTTACTCCTTTACAGAAATCTGGGTAGATGCTTATAAGATTTTTGCAATTACAAAATGTCCAAGTTGGACACGATTACAGACATTTAAGTCCCTGGATTAAAAGAATGGTTCAACTGGTTATTCGCACAAAATCGAGGATTTCTTCGGGTAAACAGTATTAAATTGATTCCTAGTAACTGTCATTGACTAGTAACTGACCCCAGAAAAGGGAATTTAGTCTGGAAAATTTACTGTCTTTCTCTTTGCAATATCATTAACGTCAGGTTCTTGGGATTAATTCAGAAACAACTTGGAATTCTTAATATTTTCGGTTATAAACCCCAATTCGAAAAACGCCTCCCTTATTTGGCCTACACTAGAATCTTTTTTCTAAAGAAAAACAAGATTTGTAGTCCTCAAACCCCAAGTTATTAGTGAGAAAGGAAAAATTATCTGCCGTGTAAACTTTCAAATCAACAGTTTTGATACTCCAGCTGAAGGTTGAACGGGAGTTGTAAATGTGGAATTTAACGCAAATCTGGGCAAGCGTGTTTTTAGCGCAAATCCCTGCTATTCTCAAATTCCATCCATTAGAACTTGTTCGTACGAAGTAATCCGAGAACGTCTACCAAGTTTGGAACCCGTCCGCGATATGTTCATTATGTGACCATTAGTAATGTTATTGAAACTGCCACATTCTTTTCCAGGTATGCTTATTTCTCCGTTTTTAAATAAATATTTCGATCAGTAGTTCTTTTCGTAGTTGAAATTTTACTCAGGGTTCAACTTCTGGTAAGATACATTTTAGCGCGTGTGGGCATGATCTCAAAATTCAATTGGATCTCACGTGAAGTAAATATGGGTTACAAGTTTGACTTATACCAGATAATTACGTTCTCCGTTTTTTTCACATAAAGGTGTCTGAAAGTATTTAAGATTGCACACAGGAAATTTTCTATTATGAAAACTTTGGAATGAAGAAGACGCGGTTAAGGCAATGTCCCTAAATCCTTCCATGTCTCTCGCGCGTGGACAACCCCGCGTTCACTTGCTGTGCTCAACATTACTTTGCTTTACCGCATTCAACTGTTAGGCTTTGCGTTTTTTATTTCCACGCGCGCTCGACCGAATCATTCTTTTTCAGACGTCTCTGACTTTTTTTACGGTTTGCTCACTTTTCTAGTTACAACTTTACAGACACAGTAGGACACTTCGCTCATTCCTCGACAGACAGTATGCAAGAAAGACTGTCTCACACTGGGAGGCAAACGTCAAGATACTGGCTGAATACATGCTGCATAAGGAGGCCACGAATTTTGGGTTCAGCCCGTTGTTTTTGAGGCGCATTGCCTATCGGTTAGCTGGGCTAAATGGTTTGTTCCATACTTTCATACTTTCAAGCTGGTAGAAGATTAGTCGATCAAGAGCCGATTCCACTTTTTAGCAAGATTTTAGTTTTTTTAGGATTTGTTGCAAAAAATAGTGAGTTAGATTATACGACACTTTTTACGAGGGTTGCAAATTGTTAAACTCCACTTAACGGAAGTAGTGACAAAAGGTTATGTTTTCATTTTGAATTCATTGTAAGTATTTAACCGAAGCTAATGTACATTTGAATACTCGTTTATTTAGTGTCATCGCCTTTGGGGATGCATTAATCAATTTTTCACAGTAGCTCGTATTCACCCCGAAAGTTCAAAGTGTCAATTTGGTTTAGTTTCGCAGAAAATCGAAATGAATTACATTTGCAGATTTATACCGCAATAATAACTTTTAATAACCTCAAATTGAACAGCCCTCAACTAAAGTGTTGTATTGGGTTGGTCAGTAAGCCCGTGCCGCTTTTCGACCACTTTCGCATTTAGTTAGCCCTAGTATTTCTCTGTGTGCATATTTTGTGTTATAATTTCCACGAGGTACCCAACGCTTGACAAATGACTTAAAAAAATTTACGCAGTCTACGGTCCTGATGGCCTAAAAGAACGTGTGGTTTGGGAACGGTGTCCGCTGTTCGAAGGGAAATTTTTTCGTCAAATTGGGTGACCGACCGGGTCACCTTAAAGAGGTCGATACGGACAAAATAACGACTTTGTGGGCATAACCCTACACCTGACAAT
>JAHZNP010000791.1:0-36760 GCA_020615345.1 Triops cancriformis
ATCATACATAGTTTTATACATAAATCATACATAGTTTTACACATACATCATGCATAGTTTACACATTTTACATACGTTTTAAACATATATCTCGGAATATTTGCACATTACAAATACACATGATTCAAAACAATACGGGTCAACTTATTACAAAAAAATCCTTGCGGGAGCCTCCTTGAAGTTCACAGAACATTTGCGATTGATTATGTTTTCCGCTGGAGCTAAAGTAACTACCAATTCTTTGTTCTATCAGTAGCAGCACTGTTTTACATATCTTTAGGGTAACTTGACTGTTTGAAATCTGTACCAACTGAAAACACAACTGACAACTGAAAACGTCTATCAAACGTGTGCTCTAGAACTGGGTGGATGGGTGGGAGGGCGGAGGGGCCAAACGACTTGTGTATTCGGTGGGGTTGGAAAGGACTCCAAAGATGCTAAAACTTGCTACTGGGTTTTGGAACAGCTAACCAAAAACTGGGAAGACGTTTTATCTGCTATTATGTCCCTTGCGAGGTTGGAGAAAATACCAGTTCGGCTTGCTGATTAATATTTACAAATACCGTGGATCATTTGCTTTCTCTTGCCGTTTGCTAAACACAGAGGGTTACGATCAACACCTGCAAACGTATAGTTAGCACTCGCAGTGACTCTTTTGAGCTTTTAATCGCACCGCACGATCTTCCAGATTATAGAGTGCGACATTTGCACAACTGTGAACTTTCTCGGAACGAGAGTTACTCCTCAAAAGTTAAGTCAACATACTATGTCGTTTCGAAAACAAAATTACCCATTTTTGAAAACGAAATATGTATTGCTGAGAAAAAAGAACTACTAATGTTACAATCATTAAAAAAATGTGTTCTAAGCAAAGACACAAGCTTCTTACGCTTGCAACAAACAAAGATACTTAGCCACTAAACCGTACAAAAAGTATTTTTGAGAAAGAAATACATCATTTTGGCTATAATGCAGCAAAAATAAACATGTTCTGCTTTATAAACTTGTGGTTTGAAAATATCCTAACAAAGTATACAACAATTCACTTATCAAACGTTTTGTGCGTCACTTTTCTAGCAAACCACGCCTTCGCGAGTGTTTGGAGACCTAGAAGTACAAATTTTTAGGAATACTGTGTCATATTTTAGTACTTGCTACTGGTTTCTGGATAAGCCAACCAAAAACTATGAAGTCGTTGTCAAAACTTCGGGGACTATCCCTAAGTTTGTGTAAAAGCTACCAACTTTGAGAAGTAAACCCCCTAGATTTAGGAGGAGCAACCCATGTTTTGACGAGCGTCCCATTTTATGGTGAAAAAACTGGTTTTAGGTAGCCCTAAAGCACTAGTTTTGGGGACCGTGTTTTACAGTGTTACGCAGTTTTTGCCCAGTTTTGTTTTACCAAACACCGCTTAAAACGAGGCTACTTGGCTCTAACTTATATTCCGTCAATGAGACTGATCAGAAACCTGACCAATCTAAAAATACTTAACTAGTCTACTTTGATTTCAAAAAGGTACTGCCAAGTTTACCACCGCCAACATTGACGTCTCACTTTTCACCCACGTGGTCTACGCCTTCGCTACTCTGGACTCAAGTACCCTCACCATCAAACCCTTCGACAGTTGGTTGGATATAGACCTGCGCAATTATGCTAACGCCTTGGCCCTGAAACAGAAAAACCCTAACATCAAAGTTCTCATCGCCATTGGCGGCTGGAACGATTCCCAAGGCAGCACAAAATATTCGACCATGGTTAGCTCCGCCACTTCCATAGCCAACTTTGCCAATTCGGCCCTCAGTTTCCTCCAAACTTACGGCTTCGATGGCTTAGACTTGGACTGGGAGTATCCCCAAGCGGTCGACAAAGCCAACTTTGCTAATCTAGTGAAGACGCTGCGAACCACGTTCGGTACCAGGTACCAGCTCACCATGGCTGCTTCCGTCAGTCCGTCCGTTCTCGACAGCGCCTACGACCTCCCCACGCTCAATGCGAATCTCGATGCCATTCACCTCATGGCCTACGACATGCACGGCGCTTGGGAAACCAAGGCTGATTCCCATGCCCCGCTCTACAAGCGCCCTTGGGAAGCCGACGACAACAACATCAACTACTCGGTCAACTACTGGCTCCAGAAAGGTGTGTAAGAAAATGTAGGCGGAAAGAGTGTGAACAGAAACAGTTCGTAGACTGGCGAGTGTGGCTGAAAACTCTTTAAATTTTAAAAAGGCAGAAAATTCGAAGAGAAAAATTACTTTTCCCAACACGCTTGCACATTTAAGCACATGTCACAATGTTTAACAGAATTAAACGGGAAAACTGGG
This sequence comes from Triops cancriformis, assembly GCA_020615345.1. Classification (NCBI taxonomy): domain Eukaryota; kingdom Metazoa; phylum Arthropoda; class Branchiopoda; order Notostraca; family Triopsidae; genus Triops; species Triops cancriformis. The sequence continues at coordinate 2,325 of JAHZNP010000791.1, forward strand.
TGGAAAAGAGTTGACCAAAATTCTGGCAACGAACTGACTGCAAGTAAATGAGCAAAGTCTTGTAAGTAACACAATCTTCAATAATTGGGTTAGCCCGTCGAAGGGAACTAAACTGATCGACGTTTGGAATATTACTGACTGACATTCACAGGTTGACTTCCCTAGAAAGCTTCGGATTGTTGTAGCGTAAGACTGTTCGACGAATGTACAGAAACTTTGGTTTACGGTACCGCTAGGGAGGCTATGCCAAGGCTGAATCGAAACTGAAGAATACGTTTCGCCAAGTCAGTTAATGCCTGATATTGGATTTGGTTTGGTCACACATTGAAATTGCTTGTCTAGCGTTTTACCATAGGTTCATTTGTTTCGCTTGGTGATATTACTTTACTTTATCTTTATACATTGTGTTTGGCTTAGTTGAATGATTATTAAATTGATCTACAGGTGCTACTGCCAGTAAACTCGTCTTGGGTATTCCCACCTACGGCAGAAGCTGGAAACTTGCGAGTGGTAGCGCTGTAGCCCCGCCCAATGCACTGGCCACTGGAGGTGGTACTGCCGGCCCAGGTACGGGCGAGGCTGGCATTCTGGCGTACTGGGAAATCTGCAGCAATATCAATGCCGGCGGCTGGACGGTTGTCCAAGATGTCAATGGTAACGCTGGTCCGTACGCTTACTCCAGCGCCACTTCGAACTGGGTGGGGTACGACGATATGGCCATGGTGACTAAGAAGGCCAATTACGCCAAGAGCAAAGGACTGGGTGGCGCCATGATCTGGGACACGACCATGGACGATTTTAATAACCTTTGCGGGTATGGGAAGAACCCTTTGACTACAGCAATTGTTAGCACCTTGAATTCCCGCACTGTAACAACCACCACGCCCAGTCCTGTTACGACGACAACAGGCAAAATGACCACCACGGCCGCTGTGATAACTACAACAATGAAACCTACGACCAAAAGTCCATCAGGAACTTGTAAGGATGATTTCGAGGAAAATGTTGACAAGGAAATAATGTTTTGATTTCTTACAGTCGTGTGCCCCAGTAATGGAATCTTTGCTTGTCCCACTGACTGCAGCAAGTTCTACAACTGTGCCAATGGCATTGCCGCACTCCAAGCGTGTGCCCCAGGAACTATGTTTAACTCCGCCCTCAAAGTCTGTGACTGGCCGGCTAATGTTGTTTGCCCGTAACCACAGTGACAGCTATCTAGTCATGTCGAAAAGCTATAATGTCACGCGCCTTACGACACCCACTAAATTTTAATAATTTGGAATACACCCATATGCACAACTGTCCCCTTGCACCTTCGCACGTACCGCACTCCGTAATGTACTATTCGAAATACACGGCAGATACGTGGACTTAGATGTCCTTTTAGCTACCTATATTATATAGACCATATACAATACAATATTATAGCTACCTTATATTATATAGTCTATATACAATATTATAGCTACCTTATATTATATAGACTATAGACAAAATTATAGCTACCTTATATTATATTATGTGCACTAAAAATGATGATAAATGTGTATTGTCTAGACCTTGTCAAGTTCAAGGGGAGCGAAAGCAGTTCAAATGAAATTTAAAAAGATTCTCTGTATAGTTTCTGAAGATTCAAATATTTTTTTTATTTCAGAATTTGTCAGCACAAATCAAGTCATTTTGTATATGTTAGAGTATAAAACTAATTCATTGCATTTCGAGCTTTTACAAAGTCAAGTCCAATTCAACTCAAAGTTAAAGAACGTAAGCGAAACAAGTGATGTAAAAATCTGAATTGCAGCTCACGAAAAGAATGAACAAAAACAGTAGGCCTACATATGAGTTTTCAAGACTCCTCCTTCTTTCAAGACTACTCCTTTCTACAATATATGAAGTTGTACAGCGTCGAGACTCAAAAGAAAAATGGAAAATATTTTTTCAAAGTCAATTCCTACATATTCAATCGTTTCTTACGTCAATAATGTTTAAAAAATAGTAGCGCGCAAATTAAAATTAAATGTTAATAAACTTAAGTTAATTCCTCCAGCTCTGGCATCCACTAATGTCCTATTTCAAATACACGGCAGATGCGTGAACTCAAGATTTCTTTTTGACCTTACGTTTCATTCACTAAAAAACTTATGTGTACCGTCTTTTGAAAAATATTGTAATATTGTACATTGTCTTCCAAAATTACTTTTTTCGCATACACGAGTGAGTGCATGATGCACTCAATTTCCCTTTTCCATTAAAATGCAGAAAACTTTTCAACTCACATTAAAAATTCTACCCGCATTTGTTAAAAAACTTCAAGAAATATCACGTATATTATTAACTATATCTTTACTTTCAAGATTTTTTAAACAAACTATGTTACGCTCTCAGCGAAATTGACGTCGGAAAATCCCCATGTTTCTAACAAGGCTCCTTGCCGACTTCTATTGTCGATTTTCTCATTGTTTTTTACAGAGTCATTACACATTTTGCGTTCAAACTGATCTGTTTTCCTCTAAAATAAAACTAGTGTAGTACCCCGCCATCTCAATAAATTAGTTGAGCTATTGATAAAGATTTCCATTTCCGTAAAGATCTTCGGTTTTTGAGTATAGCTTCCGCATTAAAACGTTCTTTTGGTTCGAGCATTGCTCTTGGTTTATTCCGACACCTGTAATGATAAAATGCGTTTGCGACCTTGGTTAACTTGAACGTTGCACTAGAGGTATGGATTATCCGTATTTTATTTAATACAGTGGATGTCTGTCCAAATTTAATGCGTAAACGAGATAGATATGGCAGTGATCCTAATAAATACTGTTGAGGTTTTTTATTTCTATTTTCCCCAACCCCCATGTTGTTCGCCCATAAGAGAGGGAGGTATTCAGTTATGGCGAGGAAGTTGCCCTAAGCTACCTACGCCTGTCCGTGCTTCTCCTGCTGCCAGCCGCAACGCGTTCAATCGTAAGGTTCGCGTTGCACTGCTTTCATTGCAAAACGTTCTCGATACGTTGCTCACCAAACTTCCTGAACAAACTGGAACTTCCCTCTTTCCCTATATATACCACTGAGGCACAACCTCGACCCAACACAGCATAGATTCACTTGCTCAGTTCAACAAGTGTTGTTCCTCATCCAAACGCTGCAAACTCCCTCATGGCGTTGCGAAACAGCCTCCTCGCCCTAGAGCGGTCAATTCGCCTATTACGTGGTGTAGTTCCTTCCGTTCCGCAACGTAATTTCTGGGGCAGTCGTTGGGGTTCGCGCTGGGATCCGTTTACCGACATGCGTAGCATTGTACGCGACATGGAGCGCCAATTTGACCTCATCAACCGCAATCTCCTCGGTCCTTCCTTCACTTCCGTCTTCCCGAAAGCTTTACCCGTGAGTGCTACGGACCCTGCGGGCCAAAAGTACCTCTTGAACATCGATTTGACCGGTTTCAAGCCCGAGGATGTAAAGGTGACCCTGAACGATCGGAATTTGCAGATCCACGCCAAAATGGAACATGTGGGCAACGACGGGAGTCGTTTTTACCAAGAAGTCACCCGCGAGTTCCTTTTACCCGACAACCTGGACCTCAAAGCCCTCAAATCCGTCTTGAGCAACGAGGGCATCCTCTCCATCGAAGCGCCCTTACCCGAAGGCGAGAAACCGCGCGAAATACCTATTCAATCCGGCACGGGCCAAGTCACAGAGCAGCAACAAATTGAAGCGGCCCGCGAGCTGGGCAAGAACGAGCAAGCGTCGAGCTGAATGACGGCTTCTCGCGTAGTGTTGCTGGCTTTGCTAGCTTTGCTGAAAACTTTCGTTTACCTGCTTTGTTTTCTCTGTTACAAACTTTTAATGATACTGCAATTGTGAAAAAATTCTTGATATGTGAAAAGATATCCAAACCGTGAAAGGACAAGGGACTACAATACAATGAAATTTGCGTTTACCTCATCTTGTTTCTGTTTAGGCTTAATGCTGATGCATTTGTGAAAAGATATGTCCAAACCGTAAAAGCACAAAGAATTACACTACAGAGATACAAGTTTCACATGATTGAAATGGAATGTGGAATTTGAAAACATCATGTAACAAAGCTTGTCGTTCAACAGGAAAGGCACATTAGGCAGTTGTGTAGCTACAAAAAGGACTTATTGCACTTAAATAGGGGAAAAAAGGAACACATGCCCCTGAAAAATAGGAAAAGGGGACAAGAAAGCATTGGAAGACGGTCCAGTTGTCATTCCCTTTTCTGGGGGAACATGCGAATATCCTGGGCTTTCACTTTGTCGTTGGTGATGTTGGCTAGTGATGTAGTTTTTATGGAATTTACAATCCATCGGAGGTGGAAGTCCAGTCATCTTGGGCGCCATTTGGCCTGGCAGTCCGTTTCCCAATCGTTTCAACATGGAAACCGAGTTTTTCGAGCTCTTGCTGGTCCAAAATCTTGCGGCCGTCAAAGAGAAAGGCGGGTTTCAGCATGCTTTGGTACATGCGTTCGTAATCGAGCGTGACGAACTCGTCCCATTCGGTAAGAATGACCACCGCGTGAGTACTGGTCGCCGCTTCGTACGCATTGGCATGGATTGAGACCAATTCTTTGATCCTGTTGGGATTCGGCTGGTCCCGGAGCAAATCGAGCCAAATCTGAGCCGGTTCCACCTTTCAAAGTAGTAGATTTTACAATATTGAGCGTTTTTTATCTTAGTAGCCAAGGCCGTACCCAGGGTGGCTTAGAAAGTTTTAATACCAACCCCAATTGTTTAATTTTGTACTGGCAAACACAGGAGAATGTCCAAATGTAAAAAAAAAAACATCCCCCCTCCCCCCCCCACAACCCCACCAGAACCAAAATCCTGGCTACGGTCCTGTTAATAGCCTTCGTTATTTCTTTTAAATACAATTTTATGCGCATAAAAGGTAAAAATAAATGTGAAATAGTGGAGAAAAGGAACATAACACACTTCTTTCGTTATAACAATACTTTCTACAGTATAAGTCTAAATGAGCTAAAAAAAGTTAGCAGTTTCAAATAGTTATGTACAAAAGTGTTCATACTACGCAAAATGTTCAGGTTCTTACTTAGCATATTTTGTAATTGTTTAAGTTAGCTAAAATAGCTTAAAGTTTTAAAATCTACACAAAAATGTATATATCATGTGAAAGGTTTAATACAATGTATAAACTATATATTTGTACTTTTTAATTTGTAAATATTTTACATTTACGTACTGTACTTTACATAAATCGTTATTGCACTGATCAAGATAGTTTAAAGGATATAAAAGAGTTAAATGTTTAACATTATGTGTGCACGCGTAAGTACTTATTAATTAGTCATTTTAATTTCAATTCTATTTAGCGTACAAGAATTGGCCTTAGTTCCTTTTTTATAGTAAAAGTTAGTATGGGGAATTACTTTAGGGTCGTAGATGTGTAGATGCGCGCCCTCTTCGAGCAAGTTGCGCGCCACAGCGATGGCGGATGATTCGCGGGTATCGCCGGTGTCTTTTTTGAACGCGAAGCCCAACAAGGCTAAATGTTTGTCTGTGACTGTGTTGAAGAGGCACTGAACAATGCGTGATGAAAAGCGATGTCTTTGGAAATCGTTCATATCCAGAACCTCGAGGAAAAAACGAAATATTATTGGGAAGCAAAAATTTAAGTTTCAGGAAGCTGAATTTTGAGCACTTTTATGTACCTGCTGCCAGTAGGCGGCGACTTGGGGCAAATTTAAACATTCAGATATGTAGACTAAGTTGAGCAAATCTTTTTGGAAGCAGCTTCCACCAAAACCTGATTAGAAAAGCAAGTTTAAAAACTTTATATTTTATCTTTTTTCCACTTTGTATATTTACCTACTTTGTGCGCCATTGTGTTTCTACTATTTATATTAACACACTTAAATACTTCTATATTTTCATATTTATTTATTGTATATCCACTTACGTATTTTCATACTTGTACTTTAATTGTAACTTATGTCATCTGTAATTCTGTTTTATTTTCCTTTTTAAATTATTCACTTAATTATTTTCTTTATATTACTTTGTCATTAATGGATATTATGTGCCTTACCAACAGAAGCTTTCAGGAACTTGGGTCCAATGCGGGAATCTAAGCCGACGGCTTCAGCGACTTGGGAGATATCAGCGCCAGTAGCTTCGCAAATGGCTGAAAAGGCGTTAATACTGGAAATTCGTTGTGCCAAGAAAGCATTTGCAGCCTAAAAGCAAACAAGGACCATGTTAAATACATATTTTAACGTTCAAGGGACATAAGTGGACAGAGCGTTGAGATTACCAATTTAGAGAGCTCGGAGGACCATGTGTTCATTGTGATGATTTTGCTACTTGGAATCCAGTGCTCGTAAACACTTGACAATGCTTGAATAGCTCTCCGACCAGCTTCGGAATCTTCTCCGCCAATCAAAACGCGCTCAGGTTCCAAGAGATCACGCACAGCTGTGCCTTCCGCTAAAAACTCGGGATTGGACAAGACCTAGCACGCAATAACTCCACTATTACTGAATTGAATTTTTCACACGAACTCTGATAGTCTTCTTAAAGATTTTTTGAAAAGAATGTCTATTTCTAGTTATTTGAGGGAATAGAGCAAAACAGCGCGGGCCCAGTCCGCTATGAGTGCAGAAAAGCATTTTACTGGACTACGCTCGCTCTCTGAATCCACCCTAGGAGTGCTTTTACCTTATACTCGCTTGAACTTTGCTTCTTTCCTCAGCGGAAAATCTTAAAGTGACCAACATTTGATGACTCAAAGTAACCAGGAGGATCCTCTGCCGAAGCGGAAAAGACCTGCTCTAACTGATCTGCCGCTGCACGCGGGTGCTTTCTCTGACTCATTCACTTGAAAGTACCGTTCGATTTGAGTTTTAATGATTTCCGCAGTAAAGTTTTTTTGCAGAAAAATGGTAAATTTCACACTATTTCAGAATGCAGAGCAAGACAGTACAGCACTAGTGTGAAACGGCAATCAAAAAAGCATCACACTGGATTACTTAAAACTGCCCTGGTGTTGCATTGTGTACCTCTTTTTGGCTAATTAGCTTACAGTTTTTGCTTACTTCAATTGCCTATTGTTATCATTATCATATAGTAACTTACTTGATAGGAAACTCCCGGTTTGGTGTTCGCTTTGAGTACGTTGATAATCGACGCAGCAGAACGAACTGGGACAGTACTTTTTTCAACAACAATCTTGCTAGAGGTCGCTACCTCGGCAATAATTCGACTACATGATTCCACGTACTTTAAATCCGCTGCTCGACCCTGTTAAGAATCAAACCTATTACTTACTGTCGAACAATCTAAGTTAGACTAATAAAATTAAGGTTTTACCTTTCCTAAACCAAAGTTCTTGGTTGGGGTATTGACTGATATGAAAATGAGGTCAGCTTCCTGAATGGCAGTGTTAATGTCAACGGAAAAGAACAGGTTTCTGCCTCGGCATTCTTTCACAATATCGCACAAACCAGGCTACGAAAGACAAAACAAAATTCGATTATTTAATTTTATTCTACGATTTTGTACGATTCCCCCAGTTCCTTTAAAGCAACTTCTGTCGTAAGATATAGGAAATATGTAAAAATAAAAAAAACTAGAGATCTTTACTTCATAAATTGGCAATTTGGCCGAATTCCACGCATTAATTCGACCTTCGTCTTTATCCACTACGGTAACGGTTATATCGGGGCACTTGTACGCAATAATGCTACAGGTAGGGCCGCCAACGTACCCAGCTCCGATGCAGCAAATTTTCTTGACCTTCAAAGTTGGTAAACTCGGAGCAGCCATTGTCTAATGGAATGTTTGTTATAAAATAACTTTCAAAGATTAATTGTTGCATAAAGAATCGCATTACCTGAAGCGTCTTTATGGTAGAGTAGGTATGAACAAAAGGAAGTGAATGAGATATTGTACGGAGCTACAAGTGTGTTACACAAGGCAGACGGAAGGGCTAATTACAACTAAATTGCTAGCTTTGTTGTATACGTGGATTGATTACAGCAGTCATCAGGACGCCCACTAAAATCTGAACCGCGAACGGGCACCTGCGATCTTCCTGGCGGCGGCAGTTATGGCCGAATAGGCATATTGCGAACTTCGGCTCGTTCAGAATGTGAATTTACGGGTAGAAAGTTGCGTGGATGAATTGCAAATTGTTGAATTGGGAAAACCGCAATTTTTACATTCTAGGGCATTACAATGGAACAACAAGGAGAGAATTACTTTCTTTCTTGTACAAAATGGAAACGGAGCATATACAAAGTTTGCTTCATGCTACAATGACCCAGTTTTTCGTAACCTAGATTTGAAAGTTAACATTCAAGACTTGACGTTTGCTGGCAAAGGGCAATTGCTGTGAAAAAAATCCCAAATTTTGTACTACTATAGGTAGAGACTATTTTAACGTATTTTCTAAACTTTTTTTACATGTGGGCATTCTCCTATGCTCTTTAGTATTTAAAAAAATCGGGGGAGGTGGGGGGTTACGGCCCCCCGAACCTCCCCTTGTTATGAGGGTGATAGTATGCATAAGTGTATCAAATGTAAATGTGTGTCGTAACTGTATTATGTATTTAAAAAATATAGACCACTATTATCGAGATTACGCGTCCTATGATATCTATGTACAGTACAATCATGAGATCTATGTATAGTACTCGTAAAAAAATCGGGCGAAACAAACCACCCTATGCTAACGTCCCACGCCACTGGGGAGGAAGCCTTGCGGGTAAAAAACGTTCGAAAGACAAAAAATTGGGATATCGCTCGCGCAACTGCCGTGGCGGTAGGAGAGGGAAGTTTTTTGGGCCCGATTTTTGTGACGAGTACTGCACACCTTATAAAGAATAATCACTTGGCTCATTTGCACTCACCTCCACAGTTTTTTCTGTTTCTACTGTTTTTTTATGGTCAAATGTGTAAGATTTTCGTCATCGCAATTGTAAACAATCTATTATGACGTCAGCAAACCTGCCTGCGTGGTGATGAACAGGTAGCCGGGAATAATTAGATATTTTTCTCGCTACTTCCACGTCCTTTCATTATTCTGTTAACGCACGTTGGCGGAATGAAACTAGGACATCCAATAAGCTCCTTCATAACTTATTTTCTGTGTATTTACTTAAGATCTCCGAACAGTGTTAAGTTTCAAATGAAACTAAGATGGAAAGAAGTGACTTTCAATACAAGCGGCAATGAGCCTAGCTCACGCCGGATGGCTTTTTTTATCTCTGAACTTGTAAGTTAAACTTGTTTTCTCGTAAACTCTAGGGCGCTTCTCAGAAGATTCCCCCCTGTAATTCCTCATAACTTTCTTCGGTTTCCTTTTGTCCTATTCTTCGTATGTTCAGTTCAGTTCCGTATTCTTTTTTAAGGTTCTTCCGTGTTCAGTATATTACATGATATTTTTTTACTCTATAGGATTTAAGAGGATTCTAGATCTGATCAGATCGTTCGATAAAACATTTAAAAAGTATCAACATAACGTACAAACGTCTCAAACTTATATAAATTGAGTACAAATTGATATCTTAGAATACGACAGCGATTGAAATGTTTGCAGTCAGTCAAATACAATTCTTTCGCTCAAAATTGCTTTACCAAAGTTTCCTGGGAATACCCTAGCGAATTTACATTTCCGGAGCACCATTCCTGACGATTCTACTTCAGTGTTATATTTCACTCAATTCCAGTATTCAACTCAAAGCCACAACTCCATATCAAAAAATCAACTAACCACAAAAACCTATGCAACTTTTCCTTTACTTTAGTAGGTCGCATTCACTAATCCATTTCCTCAATTCTCTGAAGGAAAACTTCCAGATTTATCCCACGAACATGCATAGTAAGTTACTATGCATGTTACTATTAGTGACCTATAATATTCTCTGCGTGCCATCTAAAATTGCTCATAATCACAAACCTCCACGCTAGATTCTGTCGTTAAACTAACATTTGCTCGCTGTTAATAACTCGTCAACGTTTTTTTCGTCGTCTTTAACGTATGACTCTTTAAAAAACACCCTGAAATTAAAGTCACGACTCTTGGCTGGTTCCCATAACCGCCATTTGCCTTGAAGTCCCCCCTCCAACCCCCTCTTCCGCTGCACTGCTATCACTTCCGTGACTGCGCCTCTGCCTGCGGCCACCGTCGCTGCATGGCGTTCCACCATTCACTCCAAACATGTCTTACCTTCCTAAGTTTGACTATAAAAGACTTGAATCAACACTCCAACAGTATTCAAACCAATCCCCAGCTCCCAAGCAAAGCATTGAGCTTACCTTCCTCCAATCCGCAATTCAACATGAAATCCATCGTAAGTTCTATAATTCTATCTCAATCTCACTATTCTACCTTAATTTAACTTTAAACGTAGCTCAAGTGTTAGATCCATTTTCTTACAGAATACACTATAAGTACATCAACTTACCTTCCACATCAATCTGAATAAATTGTGCTATCAATAATGCAAATTTCTCGAAAAATTTCTCATGTAGATCATCCTCGTTGTCTTGGCTGTCTGCGCCACCGCGCAAGCGGGTCTTTTGGGCGCTTCGCCCGTGGGACTGGGACTGGGATATCACGTCGGCCTGCCATTGTACGGCTCTAACGTGCGCTTGGCTGCCGCTCCAGTGGCTTCCCTCGCTTACGCTGCACCGGCACCTCTTGCCTACGCTGCTGCTCCCATTCCCACTGCCTACTCCATCGCAACGGCCCCTAAAGTGGAACTAGCCTACGAGCCCGTTGAACAACACGGATACCGTATCGCTTACTAAATTCCCACCAATCTTAGCATATCGTCTTTGCTCCTCTTCTCGTCCTTACCACTTGTACACTTCCTTCATCAGCGCGTCCACGATCCTGTGAATACATCATATTTCGAGTTTAACTCCTCGTTTTTAACTCCTTGATTTAAAACAACTTCAGGAATTAAATGTCAACATGTTCAGTCTTTTTTAAGATGTTTCAATTCATTTTAAAGTGTCAAAATGTTAAATTATTTTCGAGATTTTCAAAATGTTAAACCACTACAAAAGGAAAGAAATATTTTCTTAAGCTGTCGTACTGGACTGACACAGTAACAAATTTCGAAAAATAATGTGAGAGTTTTCTATAATTAATTCCGAATATCTAAGAGATCAGCGTCCAAAATTCAAATAAATCACTCAGAAACCTAAAATACAATTGCAACGTTTTGAAAGGTATTTCAATAACTTCAGGTTGTTTCCAAGCTTAGAGGTCATGAATATCGAGATGGACTAGTTATAATCGCCAAATGGCCTTAATGGGGTGTGGTAGCTGGCGGCAAGGTTATCTGTAGACGCTTTACTCATTGCGCTACACAAAGTCATTGCGAAAAGATGCTACGATAGCCTTGACCGATCAAAATCTTGTCAAGCAAAACAAATTACGCCATTTAAGTCTGAACAAAACGCTTCCAATAATAAGAGCTAATTTAAAGTGTTCCAAAAGAATTAAGACAAGCTTGCGTCCAGACAAAGCAGGTGGGGGGGAGTGATTAAAGACAATTCGCCGAAAGGAAAGTCTCTTTCGCTTTTTAAAACTTTTCCGGACTAAGCGATTCTAGAGCAACCTGTTCTCTAGCTCGCAGGTGGGGCGTATTTTCCATACACGGAAACTGGATGACCATAAGCCCGTCAAGGCCAAGGTAGTGTCCCAGGTACGAGACATCGAGGGCAGAGGGATATAACGAAAATGGATAAAGAATTGGACCAAGCTGGGCGGGGGGAACAATGAACAGGATGCTATCTAAAGCAGTTCCGCGTAGGTTCATCAGCCTGCCATGGAAAATACCTCAACGAGAAGAAAAGGAATTGTTAAGGAGCGCTGTTACTATTCAGGACTTAAGGTCCTACTATACACTAAAATGAGGAGTATAAAATGAATAATTACGGTAACGAGAAGGTCTCAGACTCAAGGATTGAATACAAATTTCATTGTCGCTGGCTACTTGCTAGTTAGCAGGCAAACGTTGCTGATATCATCACGGATTGTTTACAATCTTAATGGCTTGTGCTTAACAATGAGATTTTGAACGAGTCTGTAATTAAATGTGTTTTTAGAAGTAAATATAGAAAGTAAGGTAGCTGGAATGTCAATAAAAAGTTGTAATTCACAGTCAGTGTACTAATAGGGTCGTGTCTACAGTGTCGGATGACGTCATTGCACCTGATACTGCAATTTGCTATCAAGGTTCTCAGCTGCATTACTTAAGTATGAAAACTCAATCAACTTAAGAACGAAAACTCAAACGAAATGTTAATATTTAAGTGTCTGAACTATAATATATGTCTTTAGTATGCAAAGTTTAAATGTGTGTAACATGCTTTACATTGCGAAAAACTGTGAAGTTAAACTTATATTAAGAAGATTCCTTCTTGCAAATTTCGCCGTTTAATTGGCAGGAAAATTGCTTACCATTATTCCATGACTAGAAGTAGCCTTAATACGAATGAATTCGTAACATCTTCTAAGACGGGGCGCCACCCCGCCCGTAAGACCTTGAAAAGCCTTCCAAAGTCTTTGGTAGTTACCGAAACTCGTTCGAAGTTGGTTTGGGGTGGGCGTAACCCCCTAGTGGTTACCTTAGTGCGGGCTGCTATAAAAAGGATCTGAAAGCTTCTCATCAGTATCACAAGTTCTCTTGTCTTCGTTGAGTTCTCCAACTCCCGCATTTTTCCACACATCACCATGAAGTGCATGGTAAGCCAACGCCACATAGTTAACATTCCCTTCTTGTGGACATTTCTGACAGTTTCTGTCTTACAAGTTTCTTATTCCCGTTTAATCGCTCGCCTTTAATCACTTATTTGTGCATCTATAGATTGTTTTCGCCCTTTTGGTCGCCGCCGTTGCTGCTGGTGAAAAGGAACAAATCGTGGCCGCCCCCTATGCCTACGGCTATGGCTATCCCTACGCTGGACTCCGTTTCGCCTACCACACTCCCTTGACTTACGGCGCTGCCCCTGCCCCGCTGGCGTACGCTGCTGCCGCTGCTCCCCTTGCCTACGCTGCCCAGGCTCCCCTTGCCTACGCCGCCCCTGCACCCATTACCTACGCTGCCGCTCCCATCCCCACCGCCTACTCCGTGGAGACCGCCCCCAAGGTTGAGTTGGCCTACGAACCCGTTGAACAACACGGATACCGCATTGCCTATTAAAGTCTCTAATTTGTTTCCTTTGTTATTAATAAACCAGCAGCAATACACTTTTTAAAAAACTCGAATCAAAATGCCTTCTATTTGCGTACTCACAGAACTATTCACAACAAGACAATTTACTTGGACTAGGGACAAACATACACCTTTGAAAAGACACCTACTTGGGATACGGTATTTTTCGTTGATGTACTGTACTACAGTCAAAACACGTTGTTTTGCGTTTACATCCACATGATCTATGCATACACTTAAGTTACGAGTAAACTACACTATGCCCTGTTCAGTGATCTCGTTCCTCCAATGTTCCTTTCAGTAAATCATAGGGCTCCTTTTATTGTGAACTGATCCGTTCGCCAGTTATACCATTGGCCAGCTAAGAGGAAGGTTCTACAGCTCGCTGTTCAACTGGCTGGGTTGAACAAGTATTGACGATGAAAAATCCGCCCTGTTATGAATCTAGCAGGAATTACGAAGTAAAACGAGAAATATGTAATTTAGTCGATAAATTCACCATCAGCGTACTTTCTTTGACACCAGACGGCACCATCAAACATAAGTTAGACGAGCTTGGTTGACTTGTCCGCTCGGCTACATCACATTGACTTTCTCTGGCAACAGTTTCTGACATTACATTTAATTAATGTACCAATGTTCACAGCCAAAAACGCTATTAGGTGGCCATGCGCCAGGTGAAGTGGGAAGTGCAACTCGTTACAAGTGGAAATAGTAGAGGAGACCGGGGCACATCCGGCCCTTTTTCGGTCTCGAGGGCCTTGAAGACAATATATTAACGATGTGAAAATAGTTTTGGTGTTTTAAAGTAGCATTGCCATCCTAGTTACCGCATGATTTTTTGGCGAGTTAGCTCAAGCTTTTATTTTTAAAATTTAATATCTACTAGAGTCGGTCAAACCGACCAACGTGCCCCCACCATGGGATAAGGTGGGCAGGACTGCGGGGTACCTTGGGCAATGATGGAATTTCATCACGTTTTGCATACATGTTGTGTTTTGCTAACAACCCTAATCATATAGACTTAAAACAAGTAAAACGTAAAAAATTAACTAAAAGGAAGCACTGGTTTATTATAAAATGCCATTCAATCACAAGCAATTTACGGAGGGAATGAAACGCTATTGCAAGCAACCACGGCATGGCGCATCTTATTTCTAGCGCCTCAAGAGAGTGTAGGAATCATGCTAACAACAAGAATCATGCTAGTCCAACAAAAAATTTCGACCCGACATCGAAAAATGACCACCCATGCTTGCCCGCCATGGTCCGACCTGTCCCATTTTTTTCTGCCCGACCTGCCTCGGCCTCTGTCCGCGAAAAAAAATTGTGACACGTAAATAACCGCTTACTTAAATGTATCAGAACTGGGCTTGTTTTGAAGACAAAAGAGTCACACATCTCTACAAAAAGTTCTACTTATATAGCTTACCAAACACCGCTCTTAGAAGATAAAATCTTTTCCCAAAAGTTTGGAAAACCCACCGGAAAGAAAACAAAGAACGATAACCTTCAGTACAAGTTGACGAGCACACTCATTCTTTCTTAGTTGCTCTGTTTGTGTGAAACGAACATTACATGAATTTACTGGATTTTTGTTTTAAAAGCTGGCTCAGATATCTAAAATTGTCCAACCTACTCCCCTGTCCTGACGCGATATTTTGGTCAATTTTAAATGCATTTCGATATTTCAGAAAACCATGCAGAAGGTATTTACAATATCTACAGCAAAAGTTCGTACTACACAAAAAACTCCCGTTAAATTTGTAAACTTTCGTCGAGTTTTGATACTTCCCTAAATAAAGTTCCGTTGAGAATGTGTGCATAATTTCACGAGGAAAAAGTAAAATAAAATCAAGGTGAGTAGCTTTCGTATTGTACGAGAGATACAATAAAAAAGTTTTAAATTTAGTGAGTTATTCCTAGCTAATTTTGTGATGAATAATGTCTGATTTCACTCAACTGCCGAAAATCGAGAAGAAAAAAATGACAAAGTTTCTTGTACTCCTCCCCTCTTCAAGCTTTAATGCCATCAGACTCGCACTGAGATGGTACCAGATAGGCTATGGCGCCATGCTAACGCAAAGTAGCAAAGGTACGTGGAAGAGTCGTATCTTTCTGACGTAGTGACGTCGCCTGCGGCGTTTTCGGTAATGTTCGGGCAACATCCAAATCGCGTAAGATATTGACAAGTGACGTTCACGCAACGTCGACCGACAACGGCATGACGTGAATTTGCGACTTCCGAACAGTTGAACTGTTACCAATCCTCCGCAGAAGGGATGTAGAAGATCTTTTGGCTGAACTAGCCGAAAGTGTTACGTATGCAATGAAATAGACGGAGCCAATGGCTTTAAATAAGCCTCCAATAGAAATTTATCTACGGACTAGTTTCGTTCATACTTTTAATAAATCAGGGCCTGGAAACTTTGCTCTTATAGACGTGACGACAACTTTCGACGTCAATTCCATCATATTTCGACCATATTGTGCTACTCGGGAAGTGGCAGGTGCACCTCGTTAGACACGAAAAGAAAGGCATTCAAAGGCTTAAAAATCATATTGGCGCGGTTTTTTTTATAATAAACATTTCTTCCAACAAAAAAACATGATTTGGTTTCCACTGTTGATCTTTCTTTACAAAATATGTACACACTTGTGGTCATGTCAAGGAAGAGGGAAGCACAATCGGTTCATGGGGTATGTGGAATACAGAGAAAGGAAGGAAGTTTTATGAACACAACAACTCTACAAAAATATAAACACATTTCTTCTCAAACAAATCTTTTTCTCTTTCGCGTTTCACTGAACAAGTTCTCACCCAACTCTCGAGCCACAACACATATTCGCACGGAATGAAAGTATCCTTTCCACTCGGTGGGGCAAAATCACCCACAAGGTGGCAACGCCTCCTACTAAGCGTTCCAACCTTCCCCGAAAAACTCTTCACGTTCAAAACAGAAGGGAAGAAAAGGTCAATTTTAGCTGTCTGTAAGATATTCGGCCTGCCATGAATGAATCCAATATTTCCCTTTTTTGACAAACAGAACTTGATTCTTCCTTCTTCCTAAAAAATAATTCCGCTATGTAAAATACTTTTCTCTTCGAACATGTACAGTACTCATCACAAACTGTCCAGTAAACTGTAGCCCATATTGGGGTCAAAATTGTTCAACAATTCTTGCGCATCGCCGCAAAACTGAGCACTTTCCCCCGTGGGAATATTGTCGAGAAAATCGAACCCGCCGTAATCCGGGTTCATAGCTCCTCCTCCCCCGTTCCCGTGTCTTTGCATATTCGGATTGGCTGGCATGCCCATCGTCCCTCGGTTCCCGTTATTCCCATTGTTGTAACCCTGGTAAGCGTTATTCCCATTCCCCGTCATACCCATGCCCATCTGCTGTGACTGATTCATGGCCATGGGGTTCATCCCCCCATTGTTCATCGATTGCACATTACTTTGCTGCTGCTGAACGTGGTAATTCATTCTCACGTTAGAATACATTTGCTGTTGTGTTTGCTGCTGCTGTTGCACTGGATTGCCGGCATTCATGCGCATAGGGTTCGGGTAACCGGTTGGCGCCATCTGTTGCTGCGTTCTCCAATCAGTCGGCCGGGGACCGTTCGCCATGACATTCATACCTTCCGGACCAACGGTTACATTCGGTGGGCGCTGCCCCCGTATATTGACCCCACCTACGTAACCCGTCGGTCGGTTCATACTCATCATGGCCGGGTTCATACCCGGCACCATACCGCTGCCAACGCCCCCATGCGGCCCGTTTTGGTACTGCATATTGGGTCCCATGTTGGGATTCCCTTGTGGAAGCACGTTGGGGTGCCTCATGGGCGTGGCTTGTTGGGACAACGTGTTCATCTGGTAAGGAGTGTTGACGCCTTGGTTCGGGAAGCCCATTTCGGGTCGCAGGCCGGGCCGCACCACGCCGCGATTCATGGTAGCCATATTAGGTACCATATTCGGAACCATATTCGGTTTGTATTCAGGCGGCGGAGGGCGGAGCATAGCTTGTTGTTGTTGTTGTTGCTGTTGTTGCTGAGATCGAATCATTTGCATGCGCAGCATATGTTGCTGTTGTTGCTGCTGCTGTTGTTGGTGTTGCATAGAGGGCATGCGCGCCAGAGGCGCGGCATTGCCCCTTAATTGTTGTTGGGTGAAGTTGATCGTTTGTGCTTGGCCGGGATGGAAATTGTAACAGCTATCGGTATTGGTGTTCATCATAGCTTGTTGGGGTTGTTGTTGTTGCTGCTGCTGCTGTTGGGAGGGGGCGTTGTTCATCATAACCGCGTGGGGATTCATTGCATTGGGGTTTGGCAGTGAATTTTGAGCATTGTTCATCTGTTGCTGCATGACTCCTCCTCCGGCCCCGACTCCGCCTCCCACAGCGTTGTTCAAGCCGTTGTTACCCATATTCGAATAATACATCGGAAGCTGCTGCTGACTCATCTTCATCTCGTTCATCTGGCTCTGCATCGCACTCATCTAAAGTTAATACAAACATAAATATGGTAAAAATGTCCACACATTAATAATTAATATAAATAAATAAATTACAAAAAATAATGAAAAATTAAAAAATAATAATTAGTGAATAAAAATGACTAAATTTATACAAAATCAATAAATATTCATAAAAATGAAGTAATAAACAACATAAATAAATAAATACGAAATAAGAGTTTTAAATAATAAACAAATATATAAAAAATAACTAAGTAAAACCAGACGCAGAAATAAACGAAATACCACATCACATTTCCATACCTGAGTCGGCTGAACGCCCACAGCGCCACCATGGGGCGTCATGTGCATCTGTTGCTGGTTCATCTGCATCTGCGTCGCAGTCGGCCCCACCGGGGCATTCATTTGCTGTTGCTGCTGTTGTTGCAGTTGTTGTTGGTTCATCATGTTCACCATCGGACTCCGGCACTGGGCCGGCGGGGTAGGCGTGGTTTCGGGTGCTGGGCCAGGGTTGTGGAACCCGGCCCCGCCCATAGCTGCCATATGATTCGGAGTGCCCGGTTTGTTCGCCCCACCCATATACGCCACTGGATTCCCCTGATTAGGCGTCTTGGGTTGCATATTCATCGGACTGTGTTGCCCCGGGCCGACAACGCCATTGTTATTGTTCCCATTGTTGCTATTACTACCGGGCGCTGATACCGGCCCGTTCGTATTACCTGGCGAAAACTTGGCGTTCAACATACTGCTAGGATTGGTGCCCGTGCTGCCCCCTGTGGGCGCCATTTGCTGTTGTTGCTGTTGCGGCCCCGCGTTGTGACTATTGGGCCGATTCTTGAAATCGTTCGGACTGGCAGCGCTAGGGGGAATATTGGCAAGCGGGGACTGAGCAAACATGTTTTCTTTCTTGATGAGCGGACTGCGTAAGGAACTCTCGGTGGTAATTACATTGTTTCCAGTACTATTGCTACCGTTATTGGTGGGGTTCGGGTTAGTGTTGCCCCCTTGCATAGTTATAGGCACGTTGCCGTGATGGTACGGCGCCGTACCGGACCCATACATGGCTTTCATGTTCACGTAGCCATTGTTGTTAGAGTTCATAGGATTACTACTATTGTTGCGATTAAAACTCGGCGTTGGACCGTTCCCGCCTCCTGGGTGATGACTATACCCGTAGGGGATAGTATTACCCCTCATGGCCGGGTTCATGCCCCCCGCACCACCACTTAATGGCATGTTGTTGGGATGCGGATGAGGCTGCGCCGCAGGGGGCGGAGCTAAGCTATTGCCTGGTACTGGCCCCATGTTCATGGGTCCCATGTTGATTTGGTTCTTGTGCTGGTGCTGCTCGGCCATTTGCTTCAGCGTCAACGCCGCGGGACTCAGCTCGGTGGGCGTGCCAAAGGAGAACTGATTTCCTCCCGCGCCCCCGGACGAATGCAACGGGTTCAGGTGACTGTTCGGGAGCATGGTGTTACCGGCCATGTTGGCCATCATCCCGCCGGCAGGGGTCAACAAGTCCGTGTCGCGTTTTTCATCGAATTCCAGCTCTTTCATGAACTCGGGCGGCAAGTTGGCGATTTCCGAATTCGAGTTGATCTGTTTCATAATATCGTCGACGAAATCTTCATTGACTTCGCCCATAATGTTACGGAAGTTGTCCTCCAAGTCACCGCCCAGTCCCTCCACGCCCAAATCCACGTCCAAATCGTCCATGAAAGAGGCTTCGATCAACTCCGTCTTGCATTCCAGTTTCATGGGCGAATGCATAGAGGGCGTTGGGTGATTATTGTTATTATTGTTGTTGTTATTATGGCTGCAGTGGTTGCTGACTGGCGTGGAGGTATTCAAGGTGCTAGGACAGGACGTGGTGCCGTCCGTCTGGGCACAAGCGCTGGCCCCGCCGTTGGCCGCTTGACTCGCGAATTCCACCTTCTGGACCATTTCCGACGCAGAAAATTGGCTGTTGGTGGAGGAGGAAGGAGGCGGTGGACCACCCGCTGCGGAAGACACGGTGAGAGCGCTGGCGGTCGTACACTGGACTTTGCTAGCTGGCGTATCCTCTTCGGCATGTCCGTCTTCCTCCAAGGAGCGTTTGCCATAGCGGGGCGGCTGCAACAAAGAAAAAATAGACAAGTTTGAATGAGAAGGCATTCACCTTAAGGAAAAGAAGTGTAAAGCGCACAAGTTGGTAGACAAGAGGAGGAATCTTGGCAGGTTCAGCCAAACAGATCCGGCTTCTTTGCGGAGGGACCACTGGCTAACAAGCGCCCCGGGCCCGTTGAAACAGACAAGGTTGCAAGACGGGCTTTTCTGGCCGGAACTGTGACGTCACAAATGCCGTGAAAAACCAGTCCATGGCGAGACCAGGTGTACGGGTTGTACCGTTCGCCTGGTCATGGCAGCCAACGAGTTGACGACTTTCATTCTTGCCCAAGAATCAAGTCCTATTTATCTAGCGCAGCTTTTTTTTAAAAAAAAAATCTTAGCAAAACTGGAACATGTGAGCAAATGGCCACTGAAAACGCTATTATTACCTATCAACGCCCGAGTTTTCGAGTCTCGTCTATTTCTGGCACTAATTTATTTTCATATTGTATCAACTACCCAAATTGTCAAGCACCAATGGATTGAGGAAATCGAAGCTCTTCGTTAGGAAGTTTATTTCGCTTTTAACTCCTCTGGTGACTGATTTCTCACCTCGCTTAAACATCGGGAATTACCTAGTTAAATTTGCCACGAAGCATAATAGTATAGCCTGCTCTGTATTTTTAATCTTGCCTACAAGGAAAAAATTCTCACATTTCTATTCCGTTCCCTTACTTCTCGGTCATGTGATAGAAGACACCCAGCCCGGGCCATTGAAACCGAACATTTCTGCCATTTCGAACATTCCTATTCCGTTTGCTTGCTTCTACGCTACCGATCCGCAAGTCTGGCACGGTCCTCCCATGGCACGTTAACCAATGTACTACCCAAGCCAAGTGCTAACGTCACAGCGGCGCGCACTTCAAACCGCAGGTCAATTCACTACAAGCCAGTGAAGTTTCCCTCGTACTGTACGGATTGGCCATCACGCGATAGAAGACCAACAGGAGGGTCCTTTAAACCGCGGATTTATCATACAAGCCGTGCAAGATGATCCCATAGCCCATCAACCGATACAGTCCAAGCTCCTCGCTTACGTCACAGCGGCGCGCAGTTCAAATCAAAACTTTTCGCTACAAGCCAATGCCACTGAACGCACAATAGCGGCGAGTTTGAAGGCGCATAAGTTAAAACTAATCAATCGTCCCTTGACGATCTAAAAAGTACGCCATAGGCACGCTCCTCAACCTTAAGCCTGTCTGCCATTAGCTGGACAGCCCAAGCAGGCCAATTAGGCGTATGCGGGCTCAGAAAGCTCGAATGCCTTTCATTTCGCCCAGCGCTTTAATCAAGAAAAGTGAAAAAGGGACCTCGTGCATTCTTTGACACCAGGCCCAGCAGCCAAGGGGCGCAGGGGTAAAAACTACCGAAAAGGTGACCACTTTACTTACCGAAGGCAAAGCTCCGACTACGAAATGAGAATGAGAAAGGGGAAGTGAAAGACAGCGCGAGGAGAAAGAGAAAAGACCTCTCGTGGAACAAAAGCCGTTTTGTGATGCAAGTTGGGGCGAACACAAGGCTTCCTCCTTATCCTTTCGACTCTTTCCTATCCCCGCTACTACCAACTACTACTCTGGTTACCCATTCTCATTCTCTTATCCCATCTTCCCCCCACCTTGTCTTGTTCGTATTATCCCCGCACTCTGCAAGCTACCATCCTCAAGGAATAGCACGTCAATATTGGCGACGCAGCGCCTTCCTTCCCTGCCAGCCCAACCGACGAAAGGAATCGCGCGCGCCAGGGCGACGCCTTTACACTTCCGTTTCGTTAACAAACCCGTAGTAAGTGGGTGATAGAGGGAGGGGGGCTGTAGACACCGAGCTCCGCAGACCGTATTTTCACGTTTGCTAAAGCCACCACTACCACAACCAACACAACAAGAGATCTTTGACTCCTGCGGACCTCCAAATGTGGCCCGCCGCGGGGCAAAAAACGTCTCAGTGCCCAGATCCTAGCCTTGTTCCCCTTTTTCGCCTCTTCACGGAAAGCTCTGGAATCTCGAGACACAACAATGTTTCGGAAAGAAGCTTTTCCTCCCAATCCCATTTCCTGACCTGAGGACAACCTCAACTAGCCAGCTATCAACAACTTAGCAACAATGAATGCCTTGGACCGACTTTCAACCTTCTAAATCTCTCAAACTGAAAACTATAAACAATTACATTTTCTACAAAAAGTGGAAGTTACTACCCATGAAACAGAGCAAGGCCATCGAAAAACAATTCAGTCTGGTACGTAAGAGGCGAGTGCAACTTTAACCATGAAGTCACAAAATGAAATTAATACACTATCCATAAAAATCTGGTACGCTACAAGGGAATGTTTCTAGCTGCAGACACCTGTTTATTATCGCCAGCGATGGAAGGTTTCCATGCTCTACTCTTGATTCGTATGAAGAAAGAGAAAATTCGCCCAAGATGTCAAACAAACAAACAATACAGTCCGCGAAAGGCTGGTACGACTGATGAGAATTCTGCTAGACGAAGGTACCCGTCAGTTACGTTCGAACATTTTCTGTACACGGGTATAATGATACGTTCTTTACACTAGAGATCGGTACTACGTAACGATGCACCCAGGCAAGAAAAAAACGGGTACGCTGGAAGGGACACTTTTCTATCTGCGCGTACCCGATTTATGATCGTGTTGTTTACGAACTTTGTTCGCTACACGGCTT
Source organism: Triops cancriformis (assembly GCA_020615345.1). NCBI lineage: Eukaryota > Metazoa > Arthropoda > Branchiopoda > Notostraca > Triopsidae > Triops > Triops cancriformis. The sequence goes on from JAHZNP010000791.1 coordinate 24,835, forward strand.
ACGTACAGTCCTGTACCCGTCACTACCGCGCAAGGCAAGTCCCCGTCACCGTACGTAGCATCATGACGTGAGACCCCGCGAAGAACGAGGGAACCATAAGAAGCTGTGTAAAAGGATCTTACTACAGCTTCGTCTAACGCGGGTTTGGCACCATACAGTAAAAATACCTTCCACCCGTGTAACACGAGGACAACAGTAACGTAGCTTCGTGACGTCATATCCCGCTCTGCAAAGGCTCTTACTACAGCTACGGCTTGCGCGGGTTTGGCGCCACACCGTTAAGTAGCTTCCCCCCGTAACTCGGAAACCCTTCCCCATAAGCATAGCAAAGTGTGAAGCTTACCAAGTGGGTGGCAGAAGGTGGTGCCCCGGAAGCAGGCGTAAGGGGAGGTCCACCTGCCGCGTTGACGGGCGTGTTACTGGCCACCACCAGCTGCTCTTGCGTTGGCCGTTTCTCCGTGGTGGCAGCAGCAGCGTTGGCGTTAATGTTGGAATTGGTGGTCGGGGCAGAGGAAGCTGACGCCGACGAAGTCTTCTTGGCCGACTTTTTGGCCTTGGAGTCCAAATGCCGCTGCTTGAGCAGCAACGTCTCTTGCATTTGCAGTTCATATAAACTCGGCAATGACCCGCTGTACTTGAGCAACCGGCCTTGTTGTTGTTTACGGTAATGCTCGAGTCGGCGACGCAAACGATCCAAACCGGGGGATTTCTTCGGAGTGGGCGTTACCACCGCGTCGGACATCCTGAGCGGCAAGCCACGCCCCTCGGCTGCTCCTGAGCTTTCCCCGACCAGTTCAACATGCGAAGAGGCGGTGTCACAACCAAGGCCCCGCCCACCATGGGTGACAAACACTCTAGAACGCAACGGTTCTCTCCCTCAATGCAACAATGAATCTTTCCCACTGAAAATACTGAACTTTCTCCGCAATGAATATCCAGAAGGTTTCACTCGCACTTTTTTATTTTTAGCTTGTTTCAAAGCGAAATCCAACGAGTGTTTTTAGCCCTGGACGCTGGCCAAGTTGTCACGAGATAAAAACAACTCGAACGGCGCGCGATAACAACACAGTGCTAAACAGAAAACGTCACTCCAATGCACATCAGTAAAACCCACATTAAAACTCAATTCTCCTCTGCGCATTAATTTCCTCTTGCCTTACAAAAGAATTCATCGTTGCGGCACTTTTCAATTCACAGGACTATTTGGGAGTCAAGGATGGGTCTTCTGGGTGCCCAAAATAGAGACTTTCTTCTTCGTTTGGATAAGTATTTCCACAGACACACATACGCACACGTCAACATGTGTCTACCACTCGTATGTGGTCAATTCTGACACCTGGACACCCCCAATTGTCCGCTTCGTCGTCAACGCATCACCACCCCAGGAAACACCAACAATCAAATCCACTGAGCTCATGATCACCTAACAATGAAAACAGCTTGGGCGATTAAAAAAAAGTTTCGAAAGCGAATATTCGTTTCACTTTTGCACTCTTAACACGTGATAATATCCTTTTTCTTTAGGGGGCAACAAGCAAGAGAATGAGCTCTTCTTGCACTCTCTCCGTCACCGCAGCTTTGGCATACAACACAGTGTACACTTGGGTAGTAGTATCCTGTAAACAACGGTGTGCTCTCCCTTCCCTGCTTTTCCCATTTGAATATAACGTCTCAACTCGCCGCAGGCCCAGCCAACAGACACTGTGACAAGAACAAAGCCCCGGACAACCAACGCTATGCACAGTCCATACTAGAGACCCCAGCAAGCACCCTAGTGAAAGGGGAGGGGAGGGGAAGAGAGGCGCGGGGAGCGATAGGGAAAGGAAAAGGAATGGGAAAGGAGAGGACAGAGAGAGGAAAAAGGGGGAGGAATGTAAGGCAAAAGAGAAGCATATATTGTAGATCGTGTCCAGAGGCGAGGAGCCTTGTGTTCCAGTAGTACCGTTGCCGTTTGTGGGGTCGCCTGAGTTCTTCACACTCTTTGCCCACTTGCCCAGCCGGGGGGAAGAGGGAAGGAGCTCAAGCCGGAGCGAGGCGCACCAGCACCGACAACAGGATGCCCGCTGCTGCCTTGCCTGCTTATGTAGACTAAAGGTTCCCCTCTTCCCCATTTTTACTCCTTTTGGCTTATTAGCCGTTTGGGGGCTAGTGCCCGATGCTCTCGCGCGCCCGGACAAGTCCGTCAATGCCACAGGCCTTTGGCCTCGCGCTGCAACCTTCCTTCCGTTCTCCCCTCCCTGTTGCCCTTAGTAGAGCACTCGGTGCCATATACCCCGATTTTAGAAATTGAGCTGATTGAGTCAACAATGAAAATCTAATTATGCGAAATTGCCACAAGGTCGTGGCAATAGCGAGTTTGCTGGCAAATTTGAAAGCATACCGTTCGTCAAATCGGTGATTACGTAACAAGCAGCATACTTAACATTCTAAGCTCATGTATGGGTCGAACCCGGATGTAAGAGACAACACTCATGCCCAAGTATCTCATGATACAACTTTACTATTCTACTGTTCAATGGCTCAGTCACGGGGTATTTGCAAAATTCTCTTAGATCCGGGTTCGGCTGTAAAGTGAGTTTTGTCGCATTCTAATTGATCCACGAGCGCGCCCCTCAAAAAGTATTGGCCGAATTCAAGTCCTTGGGGTAGGATTCATTGTTGGTCGTGGCTTACGTTAATTGTTTTCTGCGTCCGATCGATACAGTTCGGTTTTCGATAGGAAATTGGGGATTTTCCCTGGCGCTATGTCCGTTATTGATTTGTTCGAGCAACGCATATGGTTATTTCACGTTTCGGAGTTTTACGGGGAATTTAGGAAAGCAATACATGCTGAAGTTAGTTCCGCTCTCCAATATTCTTACCTATTTCTTCGATACTTTAATTCAGGACTGGGATTAAAATATTAAATTCAATTGAAATACAGAACGGCCTAATGTACAAAATAAAGGTCGTCTGCATGCACTCATACATGTGAAGTTCACATACATGGCAATGGTTCTTTACTCCCCGACGTAAAACCGCCTGGGGTCTTTTCGCGACAAGCACGGGATCTTTTCCTTCTGCCACCTTTCCTCGCTTTTATCATTATTTTGACTTCGCTACCTTTGTGATCTTCCTACATGGCGTTCTGACTTGTTGCTTTACACGCTATTGAAGTCGGCTTGAATGACTCCAAACGCATATTTCCTGCCTTGCCGACAAGGAAACAAGATCTGCACGCGAAACCGCAAAACGACCTTACCTTGCACAAACGTCAACGAACCCGCGCACTAAACCGTGTAATGCTCGTCAATCTGTCAGCAAACCGAACCCGCTACTCACGCACGCTTGACGCCAGCGCCGCAGGCAGAAACTCCACGAGCGGCAAGCGTTCGATTTTAAAGAACCTTTTACGAATAAAATAGCACGAATAATCATATGAAGAATAACTGAACGTCTTCTTTTTTAAAAACGAATTGACTACAGGTTTGTATTTCTCCAACATTTCTTAGTATTTCTCTAAAGCAAGGGTCAACAACTGATTCATGCCAGTCACGACCGTCCGCGGATCATCAATGAGACCGGCCGCCACCATGGCGTTGGCGAACAACTACACATCCCCATTACGTCATAAATTAAATAATGAACGTTACGTCAGTAAGATAATGTACCTGTTGAGTAACTAGCTGAGCCAATTCAGGATGAGCAGTTCTTAGCGAGTTGAGCTTTATAATGATCGGATGACTGAAAGGAACGCAGATTAATAAACGGGACAATACACACCGTTGTACGCCCACTTTACCTTGTGTTAATTTCTAAACGAGGCTGCAACAACTGGTAGCGTTGTTCTTCCGGAATGCCCTGGAATTGCGTTTTGACGAAATGTCGGGCAGCGCCCATTTCTTCAACAGTTATCATACACGGATGTGATTGCAACTTCCCGGTGAGCGTCACTTGCGCCACTTTAGCTCCCAGCGATGACTTAATCCAAGTTTTCAAATCTTCGCAAGTACTCTTGTCCAGTTCCGCTCCTTTCGAATCCCAAAATAAACATTTCCGGCTTATTATTGACATAACACATTACATACTTTGTATTACCAACCTTCTGTGACGTCACTTTCCTTATCCTTCCGCATTTCTTTCTCCACAGACGTCAAATTCTTGTTATCAAACCGTCCTACTTGTAAAAACACTAACTCATCGTAGGGCTCGAAGCAGAATAAAACTTCGATATCCTTTTCTCTCACGGCCTCATAGTACGGAGACGTTTCTGCCAATTCTCGACTAAAACAACGAAATTACTGACTGAACTACGCAAATTCGACCACTAACGCTACCTAGGGGCCGCCAAGTAGTAAATATCACGCTGACCAGGCTTCAATCGACTGCAATATTCAGAGATGGACACTTTTTCGCCTGCGGGCTTCGCGGAAGACTCGTAAAGCAATAGTTTGGCCAGTTCTTCCTGTTTTTGAGTCACAATCCTTCAATTATTGGTAAGTTACATAAAAATTTACCTTTTCAGATTGTTCTTGGCCAGTGACAATGCCTTCCTTCAAGAATAGACCATAATCCTTGTAAAAGAGTTCGTACTGCTCCCTGGATTTGACCGATTTGTCGAAGAGGAATCGTAAAAAGCGATTCGTAAGGACTGTGCGCAGTTTGCGAATCAAAGAACTGTCTTGCAGCAGTTCGCGACTTAAATTTAAAGGAATGTCCTCCGAGTCGACCACACCTGCAACATTCCGAAATTGCATTATAAGTTTGAACAGCAATCTTAGGAAATTGTCAAGTGAAAAACGAAAACGGAAACGAAGATAACAAAAGGATAATAAAAATATATAAATATAATGAAATTCGAAAGAAAATAATAGTAATAATAGAAAATCAAGTTATTTTTTTCTTCTACAAGACGTCAATTATAAATAAATTTTAAATTACAACATTATATTAAGGAATATAATATATTTAAAATAATAAACTAAGTATTAATACTTTATGCATTATAAATCTTGTTAATTTAATTGGTGCCAATTATTTTTAATAGGTTGATCTTATTAAACCTTTGACGAAACGGAGCCATTTGGGCAGCAAGTTTTCTGCGCGGTGTTTGATCAACACCTTCTTGCAGTATAAGGACACGCCCACGTCAGAATCACGCTGGAGTTCGAACAATCCCGGTTTGCCCTCCGGCACGTACAACAGCGCGCGTACGTTCAAGGGCGCATCGATTTTGTAGTGCAAAACAAATCTGGGTTGGTCGTAGGAGCCAGAGATGAAGCGGTAGAATTCTTCGTGTTCTTGGGCCGAGACATCTCGCGGTTCCATCAGCCACAACGGCTTCACGGAGTTTATCTTCACACCATTCAAGTAGATCGAGCTGCCCACAAAGTTACTGTACCGCTTAATGACATCTAGAGATGTAAAATGGATAAATGTACATTAGACAATGAAAATACATCTTAATCAATATTTTTTTTAGAAGACCATAGAATAGGACAACCTTTGATGGCTTGCTCGTCCGCAAATTCCGCGGAATCCTGTTTCAAGTGAAGAATGATTTTTGTCCCTTCTTGTACACCTTCGGCGTCCTGCACTTCGTACGAACCCGTGCTAAAAGATCAAAATAAATACAAATTTAATTAAAAATACATAAAAAATAAATTGAAAATACAAATGAAATAAAAAATAATAATTAACAAACAGACAGAAACGAAACAAACGATATTATAAAAAATTACTAACTACACCCTACTGAAATATAGTAGAATAGAAGACTACTGGAAGGATGGATTACAGTGGTCAAGAATTTCTGGGACAGAACCTCTCGGCACCTCCCAGAAATCTTTGCCAAGCTTGATGAATTAAGGAATTTCTTATTAGGGTTTGGTATTTACCCATCAGAGACCCAATAAACGCCTGGGGTATCGGGTTTGGAAGACTGCGAGTAGACTTCAACTTTGTCAGCGACCATAAAGGCGGAATAGAAGCCGACGCCAAACTGACCAATGATGTTGGCGCCCTGCTCAACGCTGCCTTTGCCTTCCTTCAGGTCGTTTAAGAATCTTTTCGAGCCCGATCGCGCAATCACGCCCAAGTGATCAATCAGTTCTTCTTTGGTCATACCAATACCCGTATCCTATCCAAGACACAAACAAAACATGATGTTACTAGGGAATAGAAAACGAATTCAAAATACGTGAGCTGGAAATAGATCCCCCATCCCCCCCCCAAAAAAACTAAAATGAATTACAACTAAATATATGAATAAAAACGAGTCAATGAATTGTAATAACCTGACTAAATTAATTTGATCAAACTGAGTAAAATGGAAAAGGAACGTAAATTACAGTAAATAGCAGTGAAAAATAGAAAAACAACCTGAATTGTGAACGTGCGTTTATCTTTGTCCGTGGCGATATGAATTTCCAAGACTCGGTCAGGATTTGTGACCGATTCTCCGACCAGGGTGAGGTATCTTAATTTCTCGAGCGCGTCGCTGCTGTTGGAAATGAGTTCGCGGATAAAAACTTCCTTCTCCGAGTATAGAGACTTGGCGACAATGTCGAGCAGCATGCGAGTTTCGGCTTGGAATTCGCGTTTTTCGGCCGTTCCTGAGTAAAGAATTGCGCTAAGCCTTCATTTCTTACAACAAATATTGACAAGGAAACGTTACCGACTGCATTTTCGGTGTTTTTGATCGGCGTACGGTACTCGTCGGAAGAAGAGTCGGGCGAAGTTGAGAAACGAGCAGCACTGAGGACGGATTTGTACGAATTACCGAAACTGCATGGTCTTCTTGGGAGCGAAACTGTGCTGGGTTTGACGGGGAAGCTGTTGACAGTGTTGAGAGCCCCGTTATAAGAGAGTAGGGGTAATCTGCGGGTCAAAACCCGGGCTAGTTTCAAAGACATCGTTGGCCACACGTGTTGACAATGCCGGATCAGTGGGCAGTGCAAGGGCCAAAGGGGCTGGGCTTCGGCGGTCAGTTCCAAAGTTCGAACAGTGCGTCGCAGGAACAGCGACGGGACGGAAGAAACTCCTGCTAAGGACAACTGAAACGAACCACAGAGAAGAAACAAAACAGTAAAGAAATATGCAGATGGGTAAGAGACGGTTGATTCAATTACCGTTTACAGTTTTAATGTACAATTTTTCGTACTTCTAATCAAATGCTTGTAAGCTTAGAAGTAACAAATAAAAATACGACAATAGGCGAAAGCCTACGTCGATAAAAAAGTTACAATTTAAATGAGACTTAACACGAATAGTTCCTGTATGACGTTCCTCACTTATAATGTGGAAAGGAACTGAAATTGTCCAAATCGGTTACAGTCGTACAATCGCGTACTTCGGACTGAATACCTCTCGGACTGAAACCCTCTTCCTAGTAGAGTACTGAAGCAACTAAATGTCGCCTCAGCGGTGCACATTGCAGCGAGAGAAAGTGTAGCATTTTCATTACTAGGTGGCGGAGCAACCGCAATGAAAGCCCACCTTAAGGCCTTCCAGTTTTAATTAGACAAAATTTGAGGGATTTAGTAGTTAGGTTAGGTTAAATTGGGTTAGGTTTAGTTAGGTTAGTTTTAGTTAGGTTAGGTTTAGTTAGGATAGGATTAGTTAGGATAGGTTAGGTTTAGTTAGGATAGGATTAGTTAGGTTAGGATTAGTTAGGTTAGTTTCAATTAGGTTGGCTTCACTAAGGGCTCAGTCAGACAGGCGGATTTTTCTCTGGTCTGTATTTTTTCCTGGCCCTCATTGCCCCTTTCTCATGGAAAGTCGTCCCTTCGGAGCAAGAATAGCCCGGAAAAAAGACCGCTCAGAGAAAAAATCCGCCTGTCTGACTGAGCCCTAAGTAGTTCCGTATAGGTAAGTTTGCTCACGGGAGAGTTGCTCCTGTCCCGAGTGGTGACAGCACTTTGCAGTGGTTGGGGGAAATTTGCACCGCAGGGGCGACATTTAGCCTCTTGTGTAGAGTACTTTTGGGGCGTTGCTTGTCAAAAACCTTCAAATTGCATTTGTGATTGTACTTAACATGCCACGTGCCCGTAACACACAAAATACCATCGTAAAAATTAGCAGGGAACCTAACTCAAGTGAGAACCAACGTTCTGGGTATACGTCACAATTAAATGGCATTGATTAAACGTAATAAACTGTATGGTCGAAACGTGGGCTGTGGGAACTTAGTGAGTGGTGCGATTTTCGTAATTAGAAAGTACGACGATCCTTAAATTTGAAATGTCTAAAAATATTAAGTTAGATGAGTAATCTATCTTTTCGTAAGAAATAGACGTGTTTATTTTTAATTAAAACTTGGAATCTTTCATTGCATTTCCCTTGAGTCGGAGTAAATGAAAGATCCAATAAAAAACAAAATCTGTAACATCGATTGCCGAGTCGTCACGTAGCCTACTGAAGTGGTAAACGAGACTCAGGGACGCCATACGACAAAGCACACAACGATTGATAAATCTTCATGACCTGCACGTATGCGAAACATGAGTCAGTTAGCTCATCCTTTTTGAGATTGTGATGGTGTGATTGTAGATTTGGTGTGTTACTGTATTTTGAGCAGTCTAAATTTCAAACACGCGCCGCTAGATAACAACGACCAGAGCTCATTAAGACCAGGTTGATAATGCACTGTAAGAATCACAAGTGAACCTGGGCTGGTATGCAAAAAACTGCGTTGGGGAAATTCATGTTCTGTACTGGGAATTATTCCAAAATTCGTGCAATATTTCAAAAAAGTTTTCGAAAGTAAAGTATCGAACGATAATATCTAATACCATTTTATGAGATTCTTGGAACTCTTTCTGGATAAGTTTGTAACAAAGGAAACAAATTGGGACTTCCAAAATCCGTTCCATTTGAGTATTCTCTTCCCAATGTTCATATTTTGCGGCGTTTCTTTGGAACATTTTCTCACCAAACAGCGTGTTTTTGCTACAGTATACAATATACAGTCGAACTCGCCTAACAGCAAGGCCCCAAGCCCGACCTCCGACTTGCCGTTAAGCGGGCATTGTCCTTATCCGAGATGACTTATTTTAACAACAAAAGTAAAAATGTATTTATAATGCTAAACTTGTATTAAATGTCGTAAAAATAGTGTAGATAAAAGGCATTGCAATAAGAATTAACGTAAAAATTTTGCTTTCTATTTTCTTCAGAAAAATTCCATGATCGAGCGCTGTGTAGTATTCTTGTATCTGTAAGATTCCAGGTTCGCTCGCAATTCATAAATTTGCTCATACGGGGCAAACCCGGTTGCTTCGACAAATCTACGAAGAGTATCCACTGCCTGAATTGCCGCAGCTAGAGGCGGAGGAGGTAAAGGCTCAGCCGCTGGGTCATCCAAAATGGTTGTCCATAATGTTTTCCTTATTTTTTTTTTATTTTTGAAATCACACTGGGATCAACTGAAAACTTTTGCGCAATCCACACTTGGCTTTCATTTTTTTCCAGAAGTGACAGCACTTCAACACGCTGGGCTAGAGTTAAAGTTATACACTTTTTTAACGACATGTTTTTGCAACCCTTTCTACTAACAACTGATCGGAAATTGCGAAACGTGGAATAGGAACTCGAGAACTGTGAAAGATGAAAGGTTAAGCTCTTGTTTTTAGACATTAGTGTTGCGCATGTTCTTAATTGGTTGCTCTTAAACAGACCTGTAGCTCACTGTAAGAAAGCCAACGGGGAATGAAAATTACATGCCAAAAAGCGAGTGTGCCATTAACCGAGTTGACATAATCCGAGGCTAGTCTCCATTGTGTTAAATGGGAGTGAAACGGATCTGAGCCTAGCGTGCTGTTAGGCGGGTCTTGCCGCTATGCGAGTTGTTTTTAAATGGGTCCGACTGTACTTTCAAAGCACACAATACACAAGTATCTATCTTTACGAGTAATCTAAAAAAGTAGTGATCTTAAAGTATGTTTTAGAACGGCTAGTCTACGTGAGCACGGAGTGAGACGGCGGGATAGTTAAGCAGCAAAATGTTCAAGAATGCCCAAGCTCACCCACAGTGCCGTGTATTCAGAACAGGGCAAAGCTTCTTCGTTTACTGTCTTTTGTTTCTTTTACTGGTGTCGCAATTAACCATTTGTAGACTTATTTGCTGCAAGTGTCCTGCTTTCTAGTTCAAGTAAACTATTTTGTCGTTGCGACTAATTCAGTGAATACTCAATAGGGGGCATTCAGTTTCAATTAAATGTGTATTGCTGCTGGTTTGTTACAAAAAAGGAAGCAAAATTAGAACGTTAAGCAGGCAATATGGTATTCGTAGGCTGTTCCATGGGTTCCTAGACCGATTCAACCTTGGTGGTGTTCTGCACGAAGTAGTCAACGGGGGCAGGGGCGGCAAAGATAAAGGGAGCGGAGGCAGCAGGGTAGGCGTTAGGAGCAGCGGCGTTAGTCAAGGGAGTGTGGTAAGCGGAACGGAGTTCATTGTTGTCATAGCCGTAGGCAAGTGGGGCTTGCAAGATTTGTTCCTTTTCACCACCAGCAACAACAACGGCGACCAAAAGAGCGAAAGCAATCTGTAGATACACAAATAAGCGATTAACGTGAGGTATTAAACGGAAGCAAGAAACTTTTGAGACAAGGACGGCCAGAAATTTCCAAAGAAGGGAATGTTAACTAGATGGCGTTGGCTTACAATGCATTTTACAGCAACGTGCGGAAAATACGGGAATTAGAGAATTCGGCGGAGACAAGAGCACTTGTGATACTGATGAGAAGCTTTCAGCGCCTTTATATGGCGTACCCCACTAACGTAACCACTCGGAAGTCACGCCCACCTGGAAACCAATCTCGGACGAGTTTCAGTTAGTATCAAACACTCCTTAAGGTTTTTTATGTCTTACATAAAACTTATAAAATCCGGGTAGCAACTTATAAGATCCGAAAAATGATCAGATGTGACCGGAACTTTTTGAAAGATTCAGACCACTGATTTAGTAAAGTTTAGTTATGCGTTTAATGCGCAGGACTGTAAGCTTACAACACGCAGCATTTTATACGCGTTATATTTTTTCATAAAAGCAAGACTATTCATTGTTGCCTACAATGGTTTTCTTGTATTATTACGTAAATTCAATGGTTTTTGTACAAATACTTCAAGGTTAATTTGATTTCGTTCCATGTTAATAAACAATATCGGTTAATTTACTACATATTTCGTTAATTTTGCAAGAACCTGTTTGTAAAGTTACAGTTTGTTCTGTAAGTGACTATATTTCGATTTTCTTCATACAAATTTATTATATCCTGTATTTTTACGGAAACTCGCGTGGAACGTAACCAAATTATTTATTGTAAAAATACAGAAACTTTTTTAAACCTCCTTACAGAAAGTGTATTTGATTTTACATGGTAAGTAAATCATACAAAAACATTTTTTAGGAGGATTTACAAAGAATATCTACCGTCTGTTTATTTTGGTGTTATCAGTGAACAGAAATGTACTACTTTTGAATGAAACTCATAGACCTTGGTAGAGGAGACTCGGGTCAAAAGTAACACCCACGGCTTTTTTGGTTTTCGCTCGTAGCACGAACATAATTATCATCTGAATGGATACCCATTAGACGCAGGTGTATCTCAGCTCTCTGTTAAGCCAATGTTTGCTTTTTCAAAAATGTACTATAAGATAGAACCAGCCTTCAAACTAGGAGGATCTCGTGCGTTACTACCGGATAACCCGTTGGGTCAAAAGTAACGTCTTGTTTAACGTGCGTTTCACCATAAGAAACTTTACCGATCAAATTTCTAATGTTACACCTTACAGATCGTAATGAAAACACACAGGTATAATCTTCACCACTAGTAGGACATTTCAGATGAGTTTCTGTCAAGAATCTGTGTATTTTAAGAAAAACTAATTAAAAAACAATAGAAATGCAACGTCGTAAGTGGTTGGCGCGAGTTGCAGAGGCGGCAG